>JBBPBX010017461.1:0-29860 GCA_038048925.1 Garcialebias charrua
TATTTTGAGCCCTGATTGAAAATGTTTTTGCAGATTAAATTTACAGCACTCAGTCTGTGTTGTTGTGATGATGGTGATGTTGCACCTGCTGACTTGATATGATGTAATTAATAAACAATAGTAGTAAATGTACTTCATTAAAGCTTGTTTTACATTTTACATATTTTATAATTGTTTTGTAATTTATTTTTACACAATTAACACTTATTTTGTCATCTGTTATGATTATAACTAGAAACAGTAACATTTTAATCAGTGAATTACAATTTTACAGTAGTAGTCAGGCTACAAGCACAATCAACTCTGTTATCCAGGTACTCAGTTGCTAATAAAAAAAAAACAAATAGAACAATTATATAATGTGCAGAAATGAAGACTTCATCCCAGATCTAAGGTAAGCTGGAGCAGATACTGATGGCATGGAGGACAAGGTAGATCATTCTCATGCACAGAACATCAGAACTAGCTTTCTAATAAGTGTTACTCTATTTTCTTCTTTTTTTTTTACATGTGTAACATTATAAAACACTGTTGAAATGGCTATTTTGATCATTGTATTGCATAGACATTTTTTTTCCAAACAAATGTGTTTACAGTTTCGTTTCACTGTAATGAGAAATACATCTGCCACGTCTAAAAAGACTTTAATAAAACGCATAGTCAGTGAAATAATCAGTAATCAGTTAAGTAATCAGTTTGTTACTGTTC
This sequence comes from Garcialebias charrua, assembly GCA_038048925.1. Taxonomy (NCBI): domain Eukaryota; kingdom Metazoa; phylum Chordata; class Actinopteri; order Cyprinodontiformes; family Rivulidae; genus Garcialebias; species Garcialebias charrua. The sequence goes on from JBBPBX010017461.1 coordinate 709, forward strand.
AATAATTACTGAAAGACACCGGACAATGTAAGAAAAGTAGAATTTTGTGTTCTGTTGCGCCAGTAGCTGCTCAAACTGACTGGCAGCGACGAGCTGTTTGGAACATTTGAGAGCTGCATGAACCACGTGACCACCTAGCGGCGAGTACAAAGAGTGTCGCAACTCTCTCTATATAGGGCTCTGGCGTGACTATAGCACATTTGATTTGATTTGATGTTTATTCATTCATTTTAAAAGAACAATACAAGACAGTTTCATCAGATACAAGATTTCAAGTAGGATAAAATGAAGGGAGCAGAAAGAAGATGAAATCTTATTATATCTGCCCCTATTTCACAGTTTGTTCAACCAATGATAACTTTCAAGCAACATCACAGAATGAATAGTTCTACCTATTTTCCTAATTGTAATACACAAACTACATCACAAAATGAATAATTCTACTTAATTTTCCTGACTGTAAAACATAAACTAGATCACAAAATGAATAATTCTACTTAATATTTCTAACTGTAATACACAAACTACATCACCCATAATTCTAATTAATTTTCTAATTCTAATTTTTTTTTTTTTTATAATTTTATTTAATTTTCCTATTTTTATTTTTTTTTATTTAATTTTCCTAACTGTAATACACAAACTAGATCATAAAATGAATAATTCTACTTAATTCTACTTAATTTTTCTAATTGAAATACACAAACTAAAAGATGGCACAACATCAAGATGTTCACAAAATGAGTAATTCTACTTAATTTTCCTAATTGTAATACACAAATTCATCACAAAAATGAATAATTCTACTTAATTTTTCTAACTGTAATACACAAACTGCTTCATAAAATGAATAACTCTACTTAATTTTTCTAACTGTAATACACAAACGTACATCATAAGTACAACATAATTGTAATACACAAATACGCAAGATTACATCATATATAGTTTTTGAGCAAGTCCTTTTTGACCTTTTTCTTAAATGTATACATTGATTTTTCATTTTTAACATCACTCTCCAGAGCATTCCACAATCGAATTCCCTGAATTGAGGTAGACCGTCCTTTTAAAGGAGAAATGTAATCAAATCTGAAAAAATCGATATAACAAGAATTTCATATAGTAAACAACACACATAAACATACTTAGTATGCTTTTTTCAAGTCAGTAGCTTAAAGAAATAGTTTTTTTACATTTTTCCTGCTACATGCCGAAGTACAGTGATTTCTGTAGTAATTTTCTGGACGCACTTTTATGACACAATTAAGACCTCCTTTGCTATCTTACAATAACACTGAAGCTATAAACCCATCATTACTGTCCTCTGTCTGTCATTTAAAATGGAAGCAGAAGACTTTTTTGAATCTGAAGGATATCACTTTAGTTTGTCAAAAACAGTTTGGTGATTTAGTGCATTAATGGGCATTTCTATCCTGGAAATACGAATAGCCGTGCGTTAGCCGCCGCATGCTAACGTTAGCATGCTAGCGCCGTATGCTAACGTTAGCATGCTAGCGCCGTATGCTAACGTGGAAGTGGGGGTGTTGAAAATGTCCTGAAACAGTTACCAATGTCTTGTTAAGCTCTGTCTTCCCCAGAACATACAGTAGTAGGATCTAAAATGATTTTTAAAGATGAAGGAGCAAGTTGAAACATGCTGTCTCCCTCCTTGCTAGCAGGCTCTATTGGGAGCTGCCTGGCTAACTAACTACGGTGGCCCTACACGGCCAAAATTCTACAGCGGCCGAATGCACAGGAGCGGTAAAAATACAATATAAAATTTTAAAAAAGTTTTAAAATCGATTTTGGGGCTTTTAGAATAGATTCTGAATCGCCAGGACTAAGAATCTTGATTCTTTAAAAAATAGATTTTTTTTGCTGCATCCATAATTGCTACACACTGAAACCTTTTTGTCCACAACTAAAACACACACTAATATTACTGTATGAGGGACGACTAGTTGCACTGCCTACGTCATATTCAGGGGACGGAGAGCAGGCAGGAGGAGGGGGGTCAAAAACACCAGATGAGAATTTTTTCACTTTGCAAAGTCTAAATTTGAGTTAGGATGACATTTTTGACTTGTGAAAATTTCTCAACAAGCTTATTTTATGCTTTTCATTAGACTACTATTAGCTTAAAAACACTTTTCATTTCTCCTTTAAGCTGGTTCTGAATTGTGGTTTGATGAATATCTCTGTCCCTTTGAGATTGTAATAACTTTGTCTTTTTATAAAATTTCTTTGGATATTTAAAGGTAATGTGTTATTATGAGCCCTATACATAATTGATAAAATACTATATTCTACCAATTCCTGGAATTTCAATAAGTTTAGTTGAATAAACAAAGTGTTTGAAGGGTGAGTGAAATGTTTTCTGGTGATTACTCTTACAGCTCTCTTTTGTAAAATAAAAACAGGCTTTGTAATAGTTTTGCATGCTTTTCCCCAAACCTCAATACAATAGATTAAATGTGGAGCAATGATTGTGTTATACAACATATGTAAAGCTTTATCAATTAAAAAATCCCTGACTTTATACAGTACTGCAATTGCTCTAGCTAGTTTTTTTTTAATGGAATTTACATGATGTTTCCATGTCAGTTTGTCATCAATGATAACACCCAGAAACTTCACTTCACTCACTTTACAGATCACAACATCTTCAATTTCAAATGGATCGTCATCAACAATTCCCTTTTTGTTACTGAAAATCATGTAGTTAGTTTTATCTAAATTCAAAGATAATTTGTTTAATTTAAACCAAGTTTGTATTTTTATAAATTCTGTTTTCATCATATCCAAAATCTGTTTTATGTCATTACCCGAACTGAAAAAAGTGGTGTCATCGGCAAAAAGAACACATTTAAGTAGTGCTGACACATTTACCAAGTCATTCACATATAAAATAAACAACTTTGGTCCAAGCACAGAACCCTGAGGAACTCCACAAGTGATATCACGGAGGTCAGATCTAACATCATTTATTTGCACAAACTGTTTCCTGTCCTTCAAATAGCTAGATACCCACTGTAATGCTGGTCCTCTAATACCATATTTATTTAGTTTTTCAAGGAGAATGGTGTGGTCAATGGTATCAAATGCTTTTTTTAGATCAACAAAAACACTAACACAGTACTGTTTATGATCGACAGCATTAGTTATTTGTTCCATTAAATCCATGAGAGCCATTGACGTAGAGTTTTTTTCTCTAAACCCATATTGACTGCTACTTAAAATGTTTTGTTTATCAATAAATTGATCCAATCTGGTCACAAATAGTTTTTCTAGAATCTTTGAGAACTGTGGTAATAAGGATATTGGCCTATAATTATTGAATACACATTTATCACCATTTTTAAAAAGAGGAATTACCTTTGCTACTTTCATGTTATCTGGAAATATTCCTGTTGAAAAAGATAAATTGCATATATATGTAAACGGTTCAATAACATAACTTATTATTTCCTTTACGAACATCATATCCATGTCCACCCAGTCTTTTGATCTCTTGTCTGAGAGATTTTTTACCATTTTCATAATTTCCTCTTTGTTAGTTCCACTAAGAAAAATACTGTTGGTGCAACTTTTAATTGAATGACACACCTTATTATCTACTTTTGGTATTTTAGCTGCAAGGCTTGATCCAATATTTACAAAATATTGATTAAATTCATTTACGATATCATTCTCATCATGTATTTCTTTGTCATCTTTCACAAAATATTTTGCAATGTTCGTTTTTGCTTTATGACTTTTTAGAACATCATTTATTACTCGCCATGTTGTTTTAGTGTCACCATTGCTCTTGTTTAATAAATCACTATAGTATTCTTTCTTGCATCTTCTTATAATCATTACCAATTTATTTTTATATTTTTTATATTTTTCTTCAGCTTGTTGTGTTCTCGTTTTTAAGAAACATAAATACAAGTTATTTTTTTTTTTACAAGCATTTCTCAACCCTTTAGTCATCCAAGGTTGGTCAACAATATTTCTTTTTCTACGATTTCTTTGCACACAATTCTTTTCATACAGAGCTTCTAAAATGTTCATAAATTCATCATATGATCTGTTAACATCATCAATATACACGTCCTTCCAGTTTTGCTTCTGTAAATCATCTTTTAATTGATCCATAGCTTTTTTTGATGTGTTTATTATTTTTTTCTTAATTGTAACTTCTTTTGTAATGTTTTGATCATTTCTGTAGATAGTGAAAACTGGTAAATGATCACTTAAATCAGTTGTTAAGATACCACCTGTCATATCCCCATTTGTTATATTTGTGAAAATGTTGTCAATTATCGTAGCACTATGAGTTGTAATTCTTGTTGGTTTTGATATTAACGGATAAAGATTTAAACTATACATTGAATTTAGAAATGTGCTGATGTTATTTGAATCCGTTTTATTTCCCAGGTCAATATTAAAGTCTCCGCACAAGAAAACTTTTTTATTTAAACTCTTTTCCAGTAGTTGTATGATTTTATCGGTGAATATTTCTATATTTGATCCTGGTGATCGATATACACAACTTATGGATATGTTTTTAGCATTTTCGTTTAATATTTCTATTGTTATTATTTCCATAAGATTGTCAACAATTATTGACATTTCTTTAATTATTCTACACTTTATTTCATTTTTGACAAATAGAGCTACTCCACCACCTTTTTTATTGTTTCTGTTTAAATGATATAATTCATATCCTTCGATGTGAACATTATTTTTGTTTTCATCATTAAGCCATGTCTCTGACAGTGCTATTAATGTAAAAGTTCTGTTTAACTGTTTTAAATAATCTGTTATTTTGGATATATTTGCATTTATACTTCTACTATTGATGTGAATAATAGAGAGATCTCCATTTGTTATATTGATGTTATTAAACTTTTCTTCATTATAGTATTCACAGTCTTTTATAGCAGGATAAAAGTTTGCATCAACCATATCTTCAACATTATATATTTTGAATTCTGAGTCTTCGTTTGTTGTTGTCATGTTTTAATCTATTTGTTTGTTTGTTCATTTCTGTTAATTTTGTGTATGAACATGTGATAGTGATTGGTGATTTGTCATTTTTGAGCTCATCAAAATGTGTCTAAGTCTTTCAGATCTTTTATTATTTTAGCTTGAGAATTTTCATGTACTTTGATCCAGATGTTTCCGTTTCTTGTCCAAGTTTTTTTTATTTTTTCATTCTTTTTCAACAACCTTGCTGCATGTGCAATGTTTGCGTTTTTTTTAGTTAGGTGTTCATTCATGAAGACCCTAGTTTCTGCGAGTTTCTTTGACTGCATCATTACCCTGTTTCTTTGATTCCTTCCAATGAATCTCACGACTACTGACGGTTTAAGTTTGTTAGCTCTATTGGGCAGTGTGTAACAGGTGGAAATGTCATCACGTTTAATGTCAATGCCTTTGTCACTTAAGAAAGTGACTACCTGATTCTCCAGAGACTGCAGTTGTTCTGGTGGTCCGTCTTCAGTCGTGGTAACGTCTGCAGTTACTTCTGCATATGTTCGGCGTTTAAGCTCGAGTCCAGAAATGACCATGTTTTCGCCTCTTATGTATTGTTCCATGTCCTCACACTTTTGTTCCAATTGAGCTAATCGTTCTTCTCTGATGACCTCCTGAGCTTTCATTTGTTTCATCTCCTCTACCAGTTGAATAAAGTTTTTTTGATCAGCTCTCAAACTTGCAACTTCCACAGTGAGAACGTTTACTGCATTTTTCAATTCCTCCATTAACTCCAAGTTTTTATCCACCGATTTTTTACTCGCCGACTCCTGTTTCTGCTGCTCCGATTTATTTTTTTTACTAGGACTCATCACGCCTGCTTCTTCTGATCTGGATACAGAAAATCACTGTTCCACAGCAACTCGCTCGCCGATCTGCTCACGTCCGCAGCAACTCGCTCGCCGATCTGCTCCCATCCGCAGCAACTCGCTCGCTGCTCTGCTCATGTCCAACAGTAATCAGCTTGCTTCCCGTCCAACAGCAACTCGATCGTTGCTCTGCTTCAGATCAGCAGTTAGTTCAGAACTCACGTTTCAGCAGCCTGCAGCAATCCCCTGGCTCGCCCACGGCGCACGGCTCAGCTCGAAGCCCCAGGTGGCGTCCACGGCTCACGGCGCTCGGCTCAGCTCGAAGGTGGCGTCCACGGTTCACGGCCCACTCGTGGCTCTCGGATCAGCTCGAAGCCCCAGGTTGCGTTCACGGCCCCCTCGTTGCGCTCGGCTCAGCTCGAAGCCCGAGGTGGCGTTCACGGCTTTCGGCTCTCACGCCAGCCTGTAGCAACAGTCCCAACTCCGTGGTGTTTTTCCGCATTAGCTTTTATCAGCAGCACATGGTTAGCGTTAGCTTGTAGTCTGAAGCCACCACTCCCAGCTTTGTTGTTTTCTTTCGCTGCAACAAAGCACCTCCAGCGTGCCGGCCCGCGTTTCTTCGTAACAACCAGCGTATTTTTCCGGTTTATTTGTTAACGAAGCCCGCAGCTCCGCAGCTACGGCACCCGGTTACGGTGACTCAGCTCGGTTAGCTTTGATTAGCCCGGTAGCTACGCTTGGCTAACTCTCGGCAAAAACTCACGGACATGTTGGCTTGTAGATTCATAATTCTGGATTACAATTCTGATTACAAATCATAATTCTGCACATCAATAGACTTATTATTTTGGTAAACTAAATGACGGGTGTACGATAATTCCCCCCCAAAATATGATAATTTTATGTCTCTTGTACGATAATCCTACATTTCTCACCTGGCAACACCTCAAACTGTCTCTGAATTACTTTTTGCTCTGACCATAGTTGCCAAGTCCGCTTATTTCAAGCGGCATTGGGCTTGTTTTTCCCTGGAGTCGCTTTCAAATTTGATCAGCCGCTTGTGGCGGTTTTTTGGGCTTCTCGCGGACATTGAGTTGCTTATTTGTGCTTGTTTTTCAGTCGAGCAGTAATGCGAGTGGTAGGTAGTTTGTCACATAGATATATATACATATATGTGTATATATATATCTGTGGTTTGTCACGCCCCCCTTCCACGTATGTTACGTCAAGGCGGATGTTACGTTCAGGTGCAGTTGGCGCAAGCGACAGTCAGAGCCGGTAAAACTATATAAGCGCGAGCAATTAATGATGAGTCAGCATGAGCAGCATATAGTGACACAACATATATATCTTGTATCATTCAACTATGTTAGTTTTTAGCAAACAAAATGATAAATTAATGAAAATTACTTTCAAAGTGAGTTTAAAATTAAAAACCGTGTTTCTTCACGGGACATCCGACTACACGCGAATGCAACATTGTTATTTATTCTTTGTCTATTCATTCATTCATTCAACCTTTATTTAGTCAGGTAAATCTCATTGAGCCTCGAGGGCTCATTTACAAAAGCGACCTGCTACAAACTAAAGAATTTAGTGAAATGTCTAGACAAGACAACGCTAATATGAGCTCTAAGTGGGGTAAATATGGAAAAAAATATAATAAAGATTGGGAGAAAGAGCGTGCTCTTCAAGACTGGATCTGACCACGACCACAGATGGGAGAAAAATGCAAAATGTATTTTTATTTTTTAGACTGAATACGTTCTTTAATGTATAATTTTGCTTGTTATATGTAATGCCATAATAAATATGTTTATACTGTTTAAAACTGCCTTTTTTTACACAATGGGATGGGGTGCTTTTTTGGGGCTTTTTTTGAAAGAGCGAGTCGCTTATTTGTGCTTGTTTTGAAGGAGCTGATCGCTTCTTTCGGTCTGGAGATCTGGCAACCCTGGCTCTGACTCACCTTCAGGTGGAGCAGTTGGAAGCAGAAGGTTCTCTCTCCTGCAGCTGGACTCAGAAGCTGAGAGTTTGCTCTGAAGGTCCGTGTAGCATAAAGTGAATATCAGAAGGCCAGAACTGATGTTAAATGATTTATTGAAGCCGTCCGTGTCATCAAACAACTTAAGAGCAAAAACAAATTCCGACAATTAGTTATTTTACCATCAGTTGTTCTGCAGAGCTCATTACATTAGTACATTTATTGACTTTAACACATTTCAAGTTACTCAGTTTAATTTAAATACAGTTACAAACCTTGTTCCACTATCGACTGAAGCTAAACTTGAGTTGCTTTTAACGTTTTCCGTGATATTTTCTGTGTTGCCGCCAAACGCGTGCCTCCAACCCGCTTGAACGTCACATCCATGAAAGGGGGGCGTGAAGGGACAGGGACTGAAAAACAGCGACTCATTAAATTTATAAGCTACTTTAGAAGAAAGAAAAAAAAAACAAAGTCGTTTATAACAAGCAGACTTGGCAACTATGGCCAGAACTTATTAGCTCGTCGATGTCAAGCTAACTTCCGCTCTTTTTCTTCTTCTTGGTCTCATTTTTGGCAGTTGGCAAACAACTGAAAGGCGCATTACCGCCACCTACTGGTCTGGAGTACGGACTGATCAACGCACCAAAAAAAAAAAAACCACAACTATTCTTTCAAATAATCGAGTTTGTTTCTTTCCGATTTTGAATTGTTCTGTAACAATTCTATAAAATCTAATCTTATTTTCATTTCAGTGAGTCTGTTAGTTGATTTCTTTCATTTCTGTATTTTTGGCAATGATCAGTGTCCTCATCCTCTCCCACAGTTCACATTTTCCTGTATGTTTTCCTATAATGAATAATGATTTATTTAATCCAGTATGTCCAAATCCAAGACGTGATATAACTGTTTCCTCCCTTCTGTTTCTTCCAGCGCTCCTCATTTCTCCCGTTTTCCTGTGAATTCTATAAAACCATAGACCTTTTCTTTTTTCCTCCCACTGTTTTTGCCATGTTTCTCTCATTTTTAGTTTTATAATGCTTTTTAATTCTGACTTACTGAATTTTATTTCTATTTTGACTACATTAGAATGTTTTTGCTATTTTGTCTGCTTTTTCATTCCCTGTTATATGTGCTGGTATCCATTAAAAAATCACAACTAGTCCCATCATTTTTATCCTGTATAGTGTTTGTTGTATTTCTACTACTATCTGGCCTACTTTCTGAACTATTAGTTTTTAAACTGATTAATGACGAACTAGAATCCGAACATATCATTGATCTAAGTGGTTTATTATCCTCAATCCATTGAACAGCTAAGAAATATTGCGATCATTTCTCCTGTGTAAATTGATAATTTATCATTGATTATTTTCCCTACTTTCACTCCAAACTCTGGTATGATGAATGCTACACCGACTCAATCTATTGTATCCTTTGATGCATCCGAATATATTTTTACATATCCATAATATTGGTTAATATATTCTATACATGTAATTGAGTTTATATTATTTTTATGTCCTTTATGTCCTAATAATTTCAGATCTACTGATGTTCTGTGAATAGCCATGAATGCAGGATTGGTACTGTTGGACTGATATTCATGTCGTTGATTTGAATATCTCTTGTTTTCTGATTTATGATCCAACCAAAACTTTTTGCTTCTTTTTTTCCATTTTCCCAGCATCGTTGTAATACTTCTTGAGTTGGATGATTTTGCTCATGACCTTTTAGACCCAATAATTTAATGCTAACTGTTCTCTTCTGATGCTTAGCGGTGGTTCTCCCATTTCTACTAGTATCGCTCCCGTTGGCATTGTTTTAAATGCTCATGTTATTACTGTATTCTCAAAGCTTGATAGTATGCAATTTCTGTAAAGATGTACCTGATGCTGAATTATACACAATGCTTCCATAATCTATTGTTGATCTGATTAGTCCTGTGTAAATGGTTTTCATTGACTTCCTGTCTTCTCCCCAGTCTCTTCCTGTTAAACACCTCAGTATACTGTATTTATTATTTTTTACATTTATCAACTATTTTTTGAATATGAAATGTCCATGTTATTTTTTCATCAAACCATATACGTACCTAAAAATTTAAACTATTTCACTCGCTCAAGTACCTGATCATATAATTTAAGTTCAATGTTATTGATTACTTTATTCCTTGTAAAAAATACTATTTCTGTTTTCTCAACAGAGAATTTGAATCCCCACTTAAGTGACCAGTTTTCAACATTTTTAATAGCCATTTGTAACTTCTTTACAATTAACTCTATATTCTTCCCTCTTTTCCATAAAGCTCCATGATCTGCAAATAAAGATCGGCCCATCCCCTCTTCTATATCATCAAATACATCATTTATTATTAAAGAAAAAAATAATGGACTGACTATGCTTCCCTGTGGTGTACCGTTTTCTATGACATATTTATCTGAATAATCTTGACCTATTTTGACCTGTATTTTTCTGTCTGTTAAAAACTCTTTAATCCATGTAAACATTGGCCCTTTAATTCCCATTTTCTTCAGTTTTATAATCAAACCGTCCCTCCACATCATATCATACACCAGGGGTGTCAAACTCATTTTGATCTGGGGGCCGCATACAGCTTAATCTGATCTCAAGGGGGCCAGACCAGTACGTATACTCATTCCAAAAGTCCACTTTTTTTCTTTGTATTAGTGCAAAGAATAAATAAATTATAAAAATATTTACATTAAATTAATTGTCCTTTTACACTTTTACTCAGTTTAACATTTAAGTGTAGCCTGGCCCTCGCCTTCCTGCACAGCTCCACTCAATTCTGAAGCGAAGTGAAGGACAAGGGTCTGGTTTTAACCAGTTTAATTTAAGTGCATTACACAGTAAAAAACTAATCAGTGATTGCACGTTTTAAAACATTTAGTAAAAAACTATTTCGTGAAATACCCTGATGCATGCTCTAAAAAAGCCAAGTCTGGTCCTCTGGACATAAAAAAACAAACAGTTTTGTTAAAACATTTTCCTGCATGTTAAAAATGCATCAAACCCATCAGAATTCAGAAATGAATGAATTTTAAATCCATTTTCCACATCTAGGAAGCAATTGTGAACACATAAAATGAGCGTTGCAGTCAACAGGTACATTAGAAGCTCTGGTGGTGAGTGGTGAGAGAAAAACTGCAAATTCTGTCTCGAGTTAACCTTTGTGAACGCCGACACGACTGCGGCTTTGTGCACTCGGCCCATCTTTTAAGACGTGTGCGTAATTTCAATCATGTTGTATTGTGCCCTGTCAATAAAGATATATTCTATTCTTCTAAAGACCTGAAATCGTTTCTCAAACTCCCTCAGCAACCCTGAAATCTTGTTTTTGTACTGTTTCACATCAGGAGGAACGCTTGCTGCGTACACGAAGACAGGGAAAATGAGCAGAGTCTGTTGCTATCTTCTTCTTCTTCTTGTGTTTAATGGCGGGTGGCATCTAACGTTAAGATGCATTATTGCCATCTACTGTGCTGGAGTGTGGGCCAGAGTATTTTTCAAACCTACTACTGTACCTACCTAAACTATATTCTTGTATACAGTTTTGTTTCCTTAAGAAATTTAATAAGTACCTCATTTATCTTGTCATGTTTAACTAATAGCCTGTCCACTCGTAATGTCTCCATCCCATATTTTCTTATTTCCTGTTTTAATTTTTCTCTACTCACCCTATATTTTTCACAGTGGACTATTACATGTTCTACTGTCTCCATGTCCATGCCACAATCACAAAGACCTGTTGGATGTTTCCCTATCAAATGCAAAATTTTATTTAATCCTGTGTGACCAAGCCGTAATCTTGTCATCACCACTTGATCCTTTCGACTTCGTCCAATCATTTCCATTCTCCCTACTTTCTTCTGTATCTGAAACAGATGACGACCTTTAGTCTCCTCCTCCCAGAGTCGCTGCCAATCAGAGTTAACTTGGTTTTTAATAATAGATTTCATTTCAGATTTACCAAATGCGATTTCCATGATTCCAACTTGTTTTAGAGATAATTTAGCAAGATGATCTGCTACATCATTCCCCTCTATATTCTTATGAGCAGGTATCCACATGAGCGTAACCTGTACTTTAGCTTGTGTAAGTCTAAATATAACTTCATATATTTCATATACCAGTTCCTGATGACTGTTGGATGAGAAATTCAAAATAGACATTAACGATGATAATGAATCTGAACATATAAGTACTCTATTTTTCATATTTTGTTCTACCCATTGTAACGCCATTAGAATTGCTAACATTTCCACTGTATACACAGCTAAGTGATCAGACGTTCTTTGCTTCATAATTATATTTAGCTCGGGAATAACATAAGCAAATCCTGTTTTACCTGATTCTGAATCCTTTGAAATGACAGTGAGACCTGGAGGGGTGTGGTTGGGAGGAACGGCCCCCCTGATCTGAACCAGAGTGGTGTTCTGTTATTGGACTTCTGTGCTCGTCATGGATTGTCCATAACGAACACCATGTTTAAGCATAAGGGTGTCCATATGTGCTCTTGGCACCAGGACACCCTAGGTCGCAGTTCGATGATCGACTTTGTTGTCGTCTCATCTGATCTGCGGCCGCATGTCTTGGACACTCGGGTGAAGAGAGGGGCGGAGCTGTCAACTGACCACTACCTGGTGGTGAGTTGGCTCCGATGGTGGGGGAGGATGCCGGTCAGACCTGGCAGACCCAAACGTATTGTGAGGGTCTGCTGGGAACGTCTGGCAGAGTCTCCCGTAAGACGGAGCTTTAACTCCCACCTCCGGGAGAGCTTTGAACACGTTCCGAGGGAGGCGGGGGACATGGAGTCCGAGTGGGCCGTGTTCCGCGCCTCTATTGTCGAGGCAGCTTATCGGAGCTGTGGCCGCAAGGTTGTTGGTGCCTGTCGTGGTGGCAACCCTCGAACCCGGTGGTGGACACCGGCAGTGAGGGATGCTGTCAGGCTGAAGAAGGAGTCCTATTGGGCCTTTTTGGCTTGTGGGACCCCGGAAGCAGCTGATAGGTACCGGCAGTCCAAGCGGCATGCGGCTCGGGTGGTTGCTGAGGCAAAAACTCGGGCGTGGGAGGAGTTCGGAGAGGCCATGGAGAATGACTTCCGTACGGCTTCGAGGCGATTCTGGTCCACCATCCGGCGTCTCAGGGGGGGAAAGAGGTACGAGACCAACACCATTTATGGTGGAGGTGGCGTGCTGCTGACCTCAACTCGGGATGTTGTGAGTCGGTGGGCGGAATACTTCGAAGACCTCCTCAATCCTACTGGCACGTCTTCCACTGAGGAAGCAGAGCCTGGGGACTTTGGGTCGGGTTCTCCGATCTCTGGTGCTGAGGTCGCCGAGGTGGTTAAAAAGCTCCGCGGTGGCAAGGCTCCGGGGGTGGATGAGATTCGCCCGGAGTTCCTTAGGGCTCTGGATGTTGTAGGGTTGTGTTGGCTTACGCGACTCTGCAATATCGCGTGGACATCGGGGGCAGTTCCCTTGGATTGGCAGACTGGGGTGGTGGTTCCCCTATTCAAAAAGGGGGACCGTAGGGTGTGTTCCAACTATAGGGGGATCACACTCTTAAGCCTCCCTGGTAAGGTCTATTCAGGGGTTCTGGAGAGGAGGGTCCGTCGGATAGTCGAACCTCGGATTCAGGAGGAGCAGTGTGGTTTTCGTCCTGGTCGTGGAACACTGGACCAGCTCTACACCCTCAACAGGGTCCTGGAGGGTGCGTGGGAGTTTGCCCAACCAGTTTACATGTGCTTTGTGGACTTGGAGAAGGCATTCGACCGCGTCCCTCGGGGGGTTCTGTGGGGGGTACTCCGGGAGTATGGGGTACCAGGCCCTTTGATAAGGGCTGTTAGGTCCCTGTACGACCGGTGTCAGAGCTTGGTCCGCATTGCCGGCAGTAAGTCAGGCTCGTTTCCGGTGAGAGTTGGACTCCGCCAAGGTTGCCCTTTGTCACCGATTCTGTTCATAACTTTTATGGACAGAATTTCTAGGCGCAGCCAAGGTGTTGAGAGGATCCGTTTTGGTGACCTTAGAATCGCTTCTCTGTTTTTTGCAGATGATGTGGTCCTACTGGCTTCATCAGTTCGTGATTTACAACTTTCACTGGAGCGGTTTGCAGCCGAGTGTGATGCGGCCGGGATGAGGATCAGTTCCTCCAAATCCGAGGCCATGGTCTTGAGCCGGAAAAGGGTAGCATGCCCTCTCCGGGTCGGGGAGGAGGTCCTGCCCCAAGTGGAGGAGTTTAAGTATCTCGGGATCTTGTTCACGAATGAGGGAAAACTGGAGCGTGAGATCGATAGGCGGATAGGTGCAGCGTCCGCAGTGAAGCGGGCGCTGTACCGGTCTGTCGTGGTGAAGAGAGAGCTGAGTCAAAAGGCAAAGCTCTCAATTTACCGATCGATCTACGTTCCCACCCTCATCTATGGTCATGAGCTTTGGGTTATGACCGAAAGAACAAGATCTCGGATACAAGCGGCTGAAATGAGTTTTCTCCGCAGGGTGGCTGGACTCTCCCTTAGAGATAGGGTGAGAAGCTCAGTCATCCGGGAGGGACTCGGAGTAGAGCCGCTGCTTCTCCACATCGAGAGGAGCCAGTTGAGGTGGCTCGGGCATCTGGTTAGGATGCCTCCTGGACGCCTCCCTGGTGAGGTGTTCCGGGCATGTCCCACCGGGAGGAGACCCAGAGGAAGACCCAGGACGCGCTGGAGGGACTATGTTTCTCGGCTGGCCTGGGAACGCCTTGGGATTCCCCCGGAGGAGCTGCTCCAAGTGGCTGGGGAGAGGGAAGTCTGGGCCTCCCTACTTAGGCTGCTACCCCTGCGACCCGACCTCGGATAAGCGGAAGAAGATGGATGGATGGATGGATGAATCCTTTGAACCATCTGTATATATAGTAAGAAAAGATGTATATGCATTGTTAAGTTTATCTTGTACAAAATCTACACAATTAATATCTTTATTAAACTGTATTTTTTCATAGACCTATAAATCTACAGTCACATTTGGAAATAACCAAAAAGGTGTAACTGAATATGGCACGGCAGCGCAATATCTCTTTTCTTTTATTCCCATTTCTGCAGCACATTTATTTGCTGCCCAAGCAAAAGTCTATTTTAGCCTTTCCACTCTCCCAACATGGCGTCAAAATTCTTACTGCTGGATGGTACTCCTTCTTATGTCCCTGTAAGCTTACCCAATAATTCATCATGTTTTGCTTGTATCTTAATTGTAACGGGAGCTCCCCCATTTCCACCTGCACTGCACCTGATGGAGAGGTCTTCATGGCTCCACAGCATAATCCTAAAGCTTGATTCTGAATTACGTCCAATTTATTAAGTGTAGTTTTCGCAGCCTGCCTACTATGCATCCATAGTCCATTACCGACCTTATCAGAGCAACATAAATCTTTTTTAAATTGACTTTATCTGCCCCCCAATCTAGTCCTGTTAAACACCTCATCAAATTCACAACTTTTTTACATTTTCCCTCAATATATTTGACATGATCATCCCAAAGGAGTTTTGAATCAAGCATGATTCCCAGAAACCGAAATTTACTTACTTTTTCTAATTTTTCCCCATACAGTGTTAAATCTATTTCCTCAATCATCCTTCTACTAAAAACAACTGTCTTTGTCTTATTTACTGAGAATTTAACTCCCCAGTCATAAGCCCAATTTTCAACAGATTTAATGGCATTTTGCATTTTTTCATATACAAATCTAACGTTTCGTCCTCTTCTCCACAAGGCTCCATCATCCGCAAATAACGATTGCATGATATTCTTATCAAGTCCAGAGAAAACATCATTTACCATGATTGAAAACAGTAAAGGACTTATGATACTGCCCTGTGGAGTTCCATTATCAACTTTATATTTATTTGATCTCGCTATACCTATCTGTACCTGTATGACTCTATCAATCAAAAAAATTTGATCCAACTATATGCCCTTCCTGTTATTCCCATTTTATATAATTTGATAAGCAACCCATCCTTCCATACCATGTCATATGCCTTCTCAACATCAAAAAATACTGCTACTACTACCTCCCTGTTTACCTGAGCTTTCCTAATATCTGATTCCAAACACACAACAGGATCCACCGTACCCCTTCCTTTTCTAAATCCGCTTTGGTATGATGAAAGTAATCCTCGACTTTCTATATAATATGTAAGCCTTTCAGTTATCATTCTTTCCATAATCTTTCCCATATAATATGTATATGGTATATGTATATGTATATGTATAATATGTAAGCCTTTCAGTTATCATTCTTTCCATAATCTTTCCCATACATGAAGTAAGCGCAATGGGCCTATAGCTTGAAGGGTTTGTTGGATCCTTTCCTGGTTTGAGAATTGGTATTATAATTGCCTCCTTCAAATTACTAGGTAACTTTCCTTCTTCCCAGATTTTATTAAACAGGCCTAAAAGTTTTCCATTTGCTTGATGTCCTAAGTGTTTTAACATAATATAACATATTTGATCTTTTCCGGGTGTTGTTAAACCTGATTTAAGTATTGCTCTCTTCATTTCCTGCATGGAAAAAGGTGCATCCATGATATGACCTAGTGGTGTTACACTATCCAAAATTATCTCATTTGCCCTTCTTGTTTGGTCCCTCCTGCATTTTCCCTGCTCTGATAAATTATCTGAACTATGGATCATTGCAAATGTTTTTGCCATTATTTCTACTTTCTCTTCAGTTTTTATCGCTGTTCCTTTGTCATGTTTTAAAATTGGGTATGTCCTTTCATGTCTATTCCCTTTCATGGTCTTTATCATTCCCCATACCTTAGCTATAGGAGTCGTTCTGCCTATTGTGTCACAATAATCCCTCCATTTTGCTTTTTTTGCCTTCTTGATAACTTTCCTTACCTCCGCTTGAGCTTTTTTATAGTCAATTAAACGTTCAAAATTATGTGTTCTCTTCAGCATTCTAAAAGCTCAATTTCTTTTCCTTATTGCTGAACTACACTCTTGTGTCCACCATGGTACCACCTTCCTTTTCTGCTTACCTTTGTTTACAGGAATTGTTATTTTTGCAGCCTTCAGTATAACTTCCCTAATCTTTTCCTCTGTTTCTTCTATATCTAAATCTAAATTAACTTCCTCAATGTGTTTCTCACAGACATATTTAAACCTATCCCACTTTGCCTTACCAAATAATATCCACCTTTCCTGCCTTTCCACCATCACAGGCTCTGTATTGACATGTAGTTTACAAAAGATAGGAAATGGTCACTTCCTATCGTTGTCTCCTGCTGTATCTCCCATTGGTATAAGTCAGCTAAATCCCTGGAAACCAGTGTTAAATCTATAGCTGAGCAGTTTCCTGTGTGAACATCTATTCTTGTTCCCCTCCCATCATTCATACACACCAAGTGATTGTCTTCCAAAAATTGTTCTATTTTGTCTCCATTTGTATCAGTCCGCTGTCCACCCCATAAGGTGCTGTGGGGATTCCCCACACCACAACACTTTATTGCTTTTATGTCCCTGAATTTTCTTTAATTTATACAGATCTTGTAGCGTGTGAAGAAGGAGAAACAAACTGATCTGCAAGCAGTTGCCTTTAATCCTTCGAGCGTCAAAACCAGAAACAGAATGAATGAATTTACACACGAACACTTCTTCTTCTTCACCTGGCAAAACCTGGGGAGCACCTCGCTGGCTCCTCCTACTGGGTGAGAGAGAGATGAGGCCACATACCTCACCAACACACCACACAGCCCCCCCCCGAACACCCAGAAGGGCAAATACAAAACATATCAGTCTCTCACAGGGGCCCTAATCAACCTGCCGAACCGACTGCGTCGACTCGGGGGCGGAGAAACGGCTGGCACCCGTGCAGGAACAACATTTTGTGCCACAGGGGGAGGAACACAGTTGGGGGGAGAAAACGGAAGATGGGGTCGAGCAGGAGGGCGGCCGCGTCTAGGAACCTGAGCCGGCAACACCTCTTCATCAGCCAACACATAGGCTGGCTTCAGGCGGTCCACTGTAACCAGCTCTCTACGCCCACCCATGTCTAAAACAAAACTTTTCGCGCCCCTTTCGAGCACCCGAAACGGCCCGTCATACGGAGGCTGGAGGGGCGAACGGTGGGCGTCACGTCGCACAAAAACAAAACGGGCAGACTGGAGTGCAGTGGGCACAAACGCCTGCGGGAAACAATGGTGCACAGGACCCGGAACCAAAAGACCACTCTGCGAATAGGGGTCCACCGCTTCGGGGAACCGTGGAGCGGCAGCGTCTAACAAAAACTCCCCTGGGATTCGTACAGGCTGACCAAAAACCAACTCGGCTGATGAAGCGTTGAGGTCCTCCTTAGGAGCTGATCGCAACCCAAGCAGCACCCACGGCAAACGCTCCACCCAGCCAACGTCTGTTAGCGCAGCACGTAACGCCGCCTTAAGAGACCGATGGAAACGTTCAACCAACCCGTTAGCCTGAGGGTGGTAGGCGGTAGTGCGATGCACCTGCACCCCCAAGGAGCGCGCCATCTCGGACCAGAGCCCTGAAATAAACTGGGGACCTCTGTCTGAAGTGATGTCCGAGGGCACACCAAAACGGGCAACCCAAGTGGAGAGGAACGCACCAGCCACGTCGGAGGTAGTTGTGGAAGAAAGAGGAACGACCTCCGGCCACCTGGTTGTGCGGTCGACCACTGTAAGCAGGTGTGTGAAACCCCGTGATGGGGGCAGGGGACCAACTAAGTCCACATGCACGTGGTCAAAACGCTTGGCTGGAATGGGAAATGGTTCCAGTGGTGCCTTAGTGTGCCGGTGCACCTTGGCACGCTGACAAGCCACGCAAGCCGCTGCCCAACTCCTCACCTCTCTGCGTAAACCAGGCCACACAAAACGTGCGCTGACTAGTTTCACAGACGCGCGCACACCTGGGTGCGAGAGAGAGTGAACAGAGTCAAAAATGCGGCGGCGCCAACCTGATGGAACCACTGGGCGTGTCCGGCCTGTGGAAACGTCACACAGGATCAAAGGACCGCCCTCTCCCAATTTGACCTCCTCTAGCTTAAGCCCTGAAACGCCGGCACGAAGGGCAGTTATATCAGCGTCTCCCGGTTGGTCAGCGGCCATGGCAGAAAAATCTACCCCGAGGAGCACAGGACAAACGAGCACCCGTGACAGACAGTCTGCCACTGAGTTGGATTTTCCAGCCACATGGCGGACGTCCGTTGTAAACTCTGAAATGGCCGCCAAGTGCCGTTGCTGACGTGCTGACCAGGGCTCCGAAACTTTAGACATTGCAAACGTGAGTGGTTTGTGGTCCACATAAGCCGTAAATGAACGACCCTCCAGCAAAAAACGAAAATGCCGTGTAGCTAAGAATAGCGCCAACAACTCGCGGTCAAAAACGCTGTACTTGCGCTCGCAGTCCCGCAATTTACGGCTGAAAAATGCCAACGGCTGCCATGCGTCGCCAACGCGTTGCTCTACAACGGCCCCCACAGCTATATCCGAAGCATCAGTTGTCAACGCAATCGGGGCCTCTGAATCTGGATGGGCTAGGAGTGCCGCACTAGCTAACGCGGACTTAGCACCATCAAAAGCAGTGATCCGGTCCGGGGTCCAAACCACTGTGTCAGTCGCCTTCCTCGAGCGCAGGGCCTCGTAGAGAGGCTGCAGGAGATGGGCTGCATTGGGAATGAACCTGTTGTAAAAGTTCACCATGCCCAAAAACTCCTGCAACTTTTTAACCACCAGAGGACGTGGGAACTCTGCCACCGCCTGCACCTTGGCAGGCAATGGAACTGCACCCTGCGCGGAAATTCGATGACCTAAAAAATCGATCACCGGTAAACCAAACTGGCACTTAACCGGATTAATGATCAAGCCATGTGCATCCAAGCGCTGAAAAATTTCTTTCAGGTGCAACAGGTGCTCCTCGGTTGACGAGCTGGCCACCAAAATGTCGTCCAGATAGACAAACACAAAATCGAGGCCACGTAACACGGAGTCCATCAGCCTTTGAAAAGTCTGTGCTGCCCCCTTTAGTCCAAACGGCATGCGGAGGAACTCAAAAAGCCCAAAGGGGGTGATTACTGCAGTTTTAGGTACATCGCTGGACTGCACTGGGACTTGATGGTAGCCGCGCACCAGATCCACCTTAGAAAAAATGGAAGCACCCGACAACCGAACAGAAAAGTCCTGAATGTGCGGAATGGGGTAGCGATCAGGCGTCGTCACGTTATTTAAACGGCGAAAATCGCCACATGGGCGCCACGACCCGTCTGCTTTTGGTACCATGTGAAGGGGGGAGGCCCACGGGCTGTTAGAGCGTCTAACAATACCCAACCTCTCCATGGTACCAAACTCCTCTTTAGCGATGGCCAGTTTAACAGCGTCGAGGCGGCGTGCACGTGCGAAAACGGGCGGTCCCGTAGTAGGGATGAAATGCTCGACCCCGTGTTTAGTTTCTGAAGAGGAAAAAGCAGGTGTAGTTAGAGAGGGGAATTCTGCCAACAAACCTTGAAAAACATCTCCTGAAACTAAAACATTAGCATGAGTTAGCGGCCCAGCCCCCCCAGATACACATGGGAAAGTTGCAAAAGTTACAGCGTCAATAAGTCTGCGGTTAGCAACATCTACTAACAGTCCATGAGCACATAAAAAATCTGCCCCGATAATAGGAACAGTCACTGAGGCAACAACAAAGTCCCACTCGAACTCACGACCATGGAAAGAAACTGTTGCCCGTCTAGTGCCAAAAGTTCCAATGGGAGAACCGTTAGCAGCAGTTAGCAGTGGGCCACTGCCTCGGCTTGCTAATTCAGGTCCAACAGGGTGGACCAAACTCTTCTGGGAACCAGAGTCAACCAGAAAACGACGTCCTGACAGGGAGTCTGTGACGAAGAGCAGCTCACCTCGCTCGCCAGCGCCCACAGCTGCTACTGAGCGCCGGCTTCCTCGTTTCCCGACACCCATGCACATGGTGGGATGCAGCGCTTAGCTTTGTTTGCGAACCTCCGGTGGTAGAAACAAAGGGAGCTCCCCCGCCGAGTTCGCGCGCCAACAGCTGAAACCGCCGCTGGCTCCTCCATCTCCACCGTCTGCTCCGGCTCCACCGATGTACTCTGCACCGCGAACCGTCTGGTAGCCAGCAGGACCCGGTCCGCCTCCTCCGCCAAACCCCGGTAATCACCGGTAGATAAACAAGGGGAATTGGCCAAAGTAGCCCTCACTTGCGACGGAAGCTGGCGCAGGAAAATGTGAGGGAAAAGGAAACCCCCGTCGTCTGAACCAAGTAGCGACAGCATTTTGTCCATCATGTTCACAGCCGTGCCGTCACCCAAACCCGGCAGCGATAGCAGTTTATCAGCCCTCTCAGTTGAAGTCAAAGTGTACCTTCGAAGCAGAAACTCTTTGAGGGCGCCATATTTGTCCACGTGTGGCGGGTCGCGCAGCAGCGGCATGGCTTTGCGGGTTGACTGCATATCCAGAGCCGACACGACCAAGAAGTACCTGGTTTCATCTGCGTTCACGCCTCGGAGGCGAAAGAGTGCCTCGATGTGCTGGAACCACGAAACCGGGTCACTCTGCCAGAACTCCGGGAGCTTAACACTCGCTGCGGGAGCAAAGTCGGCTGGGTTCGGCTGCAACAGCTGAGCAGACGTCGCGGCGGCGGGGTCCGAAGAAGAAACAACATCCTCGTTTGGTTCTGACATATTTCACGTCAGGTCACCAACTGTAGCGTGTGAAGAAGGAGAAACAAACTGATCTGCAAGCAGTTGCCTTTAATCCTTCGAGCGTCAAAACCAGAAACAGAATGAATGAATTTACACACGAACACTTCTTCTTCTTCACCTGGCAAAACCTGGGGAGCACCTCGCTGGCTCCTCCTACTGGGTGAGAGAGAGATGAGGCCACATACCTCACCAACACACCACAATCTAATATTTTACATGGATTATAATAATTTATTATAATAAACGGTTCGGTATTTATCCATATCTCTACTACAATACATTCTTCTTCAGTACCTTTCTTAATCACTCTAAAAGGCAGGTTTTCTCTAATAAAAGTGGCACAACCACCACCATTACCTTCTACCCGATCATATCGAACAGTAGTATAATTTGAAATTCTGTAATCTAAGTGGGGCTTTAACCAGGTTTCCTGTATACATATAATTTCAGGAACATTTTCAAGTTTATCAATAAAGTGTTTTAATTCCTGTCCGTTAGATATCAAACTTCTTGCATTCCAATGAAGGATCAAGACCATAATGTAAGTGTTATCCTATCCATGCTGCTTCCTGATTGGCCTGAGCACTGAGATCGTCCCTCACTTCTTCCCATGATAGTTCGTGTATATTAAGATGATTTTCTGCTGCTTTCACTATTATTTGAATTCTCTCTGTTTTTGACTTTATGTCCATTGTTGCATTAATTACCCCTGCAATGAATGTCACTAAGCTTTTTAAATCCACACACACATTACTTTCTCTTGTTTGGTTTGTCCCTGCAGCCAACATGTTTTCCGCCTCAACATCTTTTCTTTGCGTTACCTCTTTGACAGCCTCTGCATAGGACACTTTGTTGTGTACTCTGACCTGCTGGACCTGTACCTCCCTCTTCATCACTTCACATCCCCCATATGCCACACTGTGGCTGCCACCACAATTGCAGCATTTTGGTTGCCTGCTCTTATTGCATTTTTCATATTCGTGATCTTCGCCACATCGTGCACACCTTCTCTTTCCTTTGCATGTCTGAGCTGTGTGGCCAAATCTTTGGCAATTATAACACCTAAGTGGACGTGGGATGTATTCTCTCACACTGTAGGCCATAAAACCTGCATAGACTTTTTCAGGGAGTTTTTCTTCATCAAATTCTAACAAAATGCTTTCACTATTTCTCTTCTCTCCACCTTGAAAACTCTGGAGTCTTCTCACATCTTTAATGATCCCCCCTCTAACATTTAATTTTATTTCCTCAACTGAGACTTCAACCGGTATCCCCCAAATCACTCTTTTTTTTCCACCTATTCCCTTCTTGTACAAGGCTCACGCTTATCACTTTGCATCTTCCTACCTCTTTCATTCTGCATGCTCTGTCTTTTTGTTTTTCGGAATTGCAAATAATCATCAAGTTACCATCTCTCAGAATTTTTGCTGTTGTAATGTCTCCCACTTGAGTCTTCAAAATAGTGGATAGCTTAACTGGGTTGATTAATTGGACACCCTTTCCCCCTGGACTCTAACAATTACTTTGAACTCCTTTACCTCCTTCTCCATTTCTTCTTCAGACTCATCCCTGCTTGCCATTACCTTTCCCTTCTTTCCTGCACCTGCCACCGTCGAAGAATTTCCTCTTCCTGAACTCATCCTCTCACTACCTGAACAATCATCACTCGCCTCTTTCTCAGTACCTACCCAACTTTTCCTCTCTGGCCCATTCACAGCACAGCCGTGCCTACCCGCCGTAGTCTTCTGTGTCTAGAGTCGTCATGTAGCGTCTTGAGATGTAAGTGAAGTGATCCACCGACACAGCTGGTTCAACTTTCATCTCCTCTCGGCAAAAAACACAGTCACTGCCTCCACTAGCTACTGCTCGTGTACACGTCAGTATTTTCCGTGAGGCCAGAAGTCTTCCAATGTCAGACTGTCGCTCAAAAAAGCAGTATCAGCTCGTCCTGGGATCCGCAAACTCTGCTGATCCAGCTATAAGCTCTCCCGCTGAACGTCAGCTCCCAAAATCAGAAGTAGTAAGTAACCCGACGCCTCCGTGAGGTCCGGGTCTCGTGGTGTCGCCCATGGCCTTGGCCACGATGTCCATGCGGCGCTTTCTCACAGCTTCCACCATCTGGCTGCAGTGTGGACAGGAGTCGGGGGATTCCAGCACTGTCTTAGCGTGCAACATCCCCAGGCAGACGGGACAGGCGTCGTGGGTGTCCGTCGCCGAGAGGGAGTAGTAGCCGCAGCCACTGGGGCAGGCTCGGAAGCTGGGGCTCACTGGCCTGCTGGTCTTCTTAGAATTTTTGGGTTTTCGCTTTCCCTTCTCAGGAGCCATGGCTGAGAAGAGTCGAGCTCGTTAGCAGAACTAACGTTGTCCGAAGACGTCTCCTTCATCACGTCGCTTTTGCTGGCTAGCCTGCTACGTTAGCAGGGTAGCGGTGTGACGCAGTTAGCGCCGTCGAGCGAAGCAGCTGCGAAGAGAGAAGAAAAAGCTTTGAGGTTAAATGAAAGACGCTGGACTAGCTTTCGCTAGCCCAGCAACACGCAGGAAATTTCTCTGTACGCTCAGCGTAGGGAGCGAGCTCACCTCTAGTCGAGCGATGTAGCTACAGAGAAGTCCCACCAAGTTCAGGTATAAGCGAGGTGAAAGGCAAAAAGAGAAAGATAGATGGGCGCACGCGTCTTTATACCAAGAGGGCGGGGCCTCTGTGGTGACGCCCACCTGCCGTAAAGGCGTGATTGTATTACTTCAGGTAATCGCGTGGGGGCGCAATTCCCATAGTCAATGTGTTGCACCGAGTGAACATGACTGATAAGGGAACGTATAACACTCGAGCTAAATGACACAATATTTAAACACTGTTTACATTATAGCATTACATCTTCTGACTTAAAAGATTTCTGAAGTCACAGCTTCCTCGACTGCTCTTGGAGATTTAAAAACGTAATCAGTCAGAGAAAGGTAACTATGGTTGAACAGAAGAGCTGCTTCATCAGAGAGTTTCCACATGGATCACTTCCTGTCCTCCGTCCTCAGTGCCTCATTGGAAGAACTTGTTTGTATTTGGTGTTTGGATCTGATCTCGGCTCCAGCCTCCTCATTGCTTCCCTCATGTTTGAGCTGTATGGTGTCTCCCCACTTCTCACAAACATCCATGCTGGACCAGAGGTTCCCTCATGATCATCACCTCTTGCTGTGTCCTGTACAGTGGAAGAACATGTCTCTTAAGGGCTGCTACAAACAGGTTCATAAAACCATATAGCAGACATGTTGAATATAAAATGTTTATATTGTCTGATATTTAACAGGTTTGACTTCAGCTCAAGTTTTGTACACAAGCTTGAGTTAAAATAACTTTTGCTTTAAAACTGAGTAATTCCTAAGTAGATTTTCAAAAGTGATGTTCTTTGGAATAATGATCAGACACAAGACTGTTCAAGTTGCACTTGTGCGTTTCCCTCTTGAGTCTGAAGAACTTTCTGGTTTTAGATCTTACTGAATGTGGCATCAGAGCATTTTTCTGGGCTGATTTCTTTTTAATTAGTTTTAACAAGTAGCAAAGATTCAGATTTAGCTAAATCTGCTCAAACCCAACAATAATTGAACAATAATCTGTAAGAATACTGTACAGCCTTTGTTAAACACATAACGTTTAGAAAACACTTTTGTAAGATCTAAATGTTTAGAGGCATATCAGTCAGGAATGGTAATATAATAATATAAACATTAGATAAAGGCTAGCATTAGCATGCTAGCTCCAGAAACAAATTCACCAGTTGCCACTTTTAGAATAGTCAGTCAGCTGAAGGCTTTTTCACAAACAACCATCTAAAATTTGAGCGGCATATCAATCAGAAATGCAAATAGACATTAGATAAACGGCTTTCAATGATTTAAAACTTACCTGCAGCCAGCCTGCTTATCACTGCACGGCTCATTTTCCAGACAAAAAAAAGACTGGAAGCACACCATCGGTAGGTAGAGCTCCTGTTGGACGTGTCCAGGGCGCTGAAAACAGCGCCCTGCATCTTCCCATTGTTTTGTAACGTCGTGGAATAACTGCGCATGCGCCATTTATAACGAGAGTCTATGGATAAGATTCATGTGCCCACAGGACAGGAAATACGTCACCAATCAGAAAACTTTTTTTTTTTTAAACAAACAATATAACTCATCTGCTGGTGAAGATTCTCAGTCGTCCAGGACATGATAAAATCAAAAAAGGCGTTCAATGCAAGATCAAGAAAGAACGGCCCTCGCTTAATAGAGGAGGAAGACTGAGATTTCAACTTTTCAAGACTTATAACGCCATTTTGGGGCTAATTCCTAGACGTTTTACACCGGATGGTGAATAAGAGTTTTTAGAATTAATGTTTTTCTGACTAAATGTTTATCAAATTTTCATGCTAAGAGTTAATGCTTTAATATAATTTTATTAATTTTAGTGTCATAATGACCAAATGACTTGTGTCAGGTTGACTGTGAGATACATGCTGTTTTGCAAACTTTGTTTTGATAAATGCCAGGTTGTGTGGGAGAGACTCGGGCCCGTCTTTCTTCCCACAAAAACCTGCAGCTTCTCTTCTATGCGATCCCACAGTCAACCAGCCATGTTGATGTAAGATAGGGATGAGTTGTAGTTTCAGTTGAGGGCAAACTGACCCATGCCTAGCACCGCTTTGCTTTTGAAAAACAGAGTGAGTGAAGACATCGCACACACGCACGCACGCACACACACACCCCACAAGGTATAAAGATGAGTAGCGCACTTAGAGTTTTTGAAGTCAGCCGTTGAGTCCTGATCAGATGTCCTGCAGCGTTGATGTTTATCCATCACCAAACTGTGAGACTTCCCAGTTGTGTCAAAGGTGAGAAGATACTGTAATTTGTTACACATCAATGCCTTTTGTGTTTTGCTGTTCTACTGTGGCAGATTTAAATGACACATTATTTCTAGCAGGAAAACAGTTTATGTGTGTGTGTTATTGTTTTTGTACTGTTTCCCTTTTTCCTTCATTTGTCACAGTTCTCTTTAATAAATGACACATCATTTTAAACGAGTCTGTGTGTGTGTTTTTCCTAAACAATCGTGCCGATCCTTCTGTGAGCTTGATAAAACATTAAACATTTGGGTTTATTTGAAATATCATAAAACAGATGGGAACAGAGGTGTCTTGTCTGGGAATTAGACTAGCAAAGTTTTTTGAGAAGCCTCTGCTGTTGGGTTGTGAGGTATGATTTGTCAATTTACATACAGTTGTGTGTCTTCTGTCAGAGACCTCAAGAAACCCCTACTGTTAAGGTGTGATTTAATAATAATAATAATAATGAATTCAATTTGTAATGCACTTTTCATTAATAAAAATCTCAAAGTGCTACAATGTGTAACAAGGTAAAGATAAAAAATAAAACAAGTGATAAAATCAAATAAAATCAACAATAATATCGACTAAGATCAAAGATAAAATCATGTAGATTTAGGCTTGCTTAAAAAATAAATAAAATAAAACAAGTGATAAAATCAAGTAAAATCAATAAAGATATCAGCTAAGATCAAAGATAAAATCATGTGAAAGCAGAATAGGCTTGCTTAAAAAGAAAAGTCTTAATGCCGCTTTTAAAGTCAACCAGTGACTGTGGAGCTCTCAGGTCATCAGGGAGGGAGTTCCACAGGCGGGGGGCAGCCACACAGAATGCTCGGTCTCCCATGGTCCTCAATTTGGTCCGAGGAATATGAAGTAAATTACTGTTCTGTGACCGTAGAGACCGGGTGGATGAATATGGTGCAAGAATGTCCTTTAGATAGTCAGGTGAAGTGCCGTGCAAGCATTGATGGGTAATGAGAGCAGTTTTATATTGAATTCTGTAGGTGACAGGAAGCCAATGGAGGTTATGGAGAATGGGTGTAATATGATCAAATTTGCGAACTCTCAACAGAATCCTAGCTGCACTGTTTTGAATATATTGAAGATTTGTCAATTTATATGTGTTACCTCAGCTTGCAATTTACATAGGTTGGTACGTGTCTCCTAAGACTGTTACACAGTCCACTGGCACACAGTCTGCTCATAGAATTGATAAAGCCCTCTGGATAGAGGTCGAAACGTTTTCTGTAACAAATAAAGTCCAGTTGATCTTGCATTGAACGCCTTTTTTTGATTTTAAAGCGGACCACATATTCAAATTTCACTTTTTAAAGTTTTTTTTACTCAACTTTGGGTATGTACTTCATAAAAAAACAGTCCTAGTGCCAAAAAAATGCACCCAGTGGTTTATTTACTCTAAGTATATTTATTTTACTGTGATAAGATAGGTTTTGTTTTAAAATACTCTCGCATGTGACGTCACAGCATGTTGCTGTGTGTGTGTGTGTGTTGGTTTATGTGTTATTAGCAGGACAGACTACGTACCGCTAAACCTCATTGACAAACCCGTGTGTGTGTGTGTGTGTGCCGGGCCCGGCGCGCGGCTGAGCGAGGGACACAGACAACAAGACAGCCCCGCTGTGAGTGTGTGTGTGTGTGTGTGTCCGCGAGTGACCGCTCTGCTCCCTCCAGCTCGCGCGCACAGGGAGAGGGAGGGAGACGTAAGGGAGGGAAGGGAGTTGGACATTTATTACAGAGGAAAAATAAAAAATGACACGACAACTTGTACACGTCTGATCTGTCCCACACAATAAATACGTCGCGGTCAAGTTACAGCTCAGCTCGGCTCTGGGTGGCAGTAACGTGAGTTCAGACATCCTCGTCTGCCTTTGGAGGGCGGAGTTAATGTAAACAGATCTTTGAAGGGCGTGCCACGAGATCTCATTATCATAAACCGGTCGTTCAAAACGAAAGTTAAAAATGGCAGAATTAAAAAGGGTATAATTGATTATCTAAGAATTATTTTGTGTATTAAATTGAATGAACACTGTCTGGATACCCCAAAGACATACCATAAAAATTTTAAAAACCTAACTGTGGTCCCCTTTAACATAACTCATCATTACTCATAAAATATTTATCCTACACAACTAAAAACATATACAGTATGCATATATTTCAAAATATTTTTATTTTATTATTTCATTTTTATAATTTTTTTAAAGTCTTCAATGTAAAATGGTGAAGAGCTCCAGAGGTTCCAGTGGGGTGGCGCCCTAGCGCCCCCTATTGGCCGGCCGCCCCTGGCAGTTGCTGTGCGAGAGGTGGGTGACAAACCCTGGACAGGTCTCCAGTCCATCACAGGGACACAGAGACAAAAAACCATTCACTCTCTCACTCACACCTAGGTACAATTAATTACTAATCAGCCTAATATGCATTTTTTTTGGTCTGTGGCAGGAAACTGGAGAAAACCCACGCATGCACAGAGAGAACATGCAATCTCCACCCAGAAAGATCCCGGGCCGGGATTTGAACCAGCGACCTTCTGGCTGAGGTAACAGCTCAACCAACTGCACCACCATGCACATCAGCAGAAAGAAGAAAAAAATCTTATTATATCTGTCCCTTTTTTTTTCAAACAATTAGTTCAATCAAAAATAATCTTCAGTAACAGAACAAAATGAATAACTTTCTATTTTTTAATACACATATACACATACTTCATATATATATATATATATATATAT
>JBBPBX010017462.1:0-14217 GCA_038048925.1 Garcialebias charrua
TTGTGTTAAGTAAGCATTATTGAATTCAATGTTTGATCATTCAAACTGTTTAATTCAAGTTGGAAATCCAATGTTATTTCAAAATGATGGTCACTTCTTCATATGATGAATCAAATGGTGAAAGTGAATTAATATGTCAGACTGCACTCCTCAGTTTGTTAGAAGTTAGAACACAGTTTTAATCAGTTGTTTTATGAAGCTGGCTCCAGTCAATCTGTTTCTATCTCTTCATTCTAAACAACTTCTTCTTTGTTCTAAAAAACTGATATCCGAGTGACCTTCATCCACTGGTTCGTTTGGACCAATGGGGAAAGAACAAGTCACTGATCACAGATCCTTTCTTAAAGTTCTAAGCTGTTGCTGGAACTGACGGAGTCTGCTGAGGTCCTCAAGCCATGAGGTTCCCCAAAGAGCTGAATGAATGTCAGTCACACGCTAAGGACACGTCATTCAGTTAAAAGATTTATAACATGCCTGTTATAAATCTATTTCAAGCTGTGAAAAGCTTCACTTTATTGACATTCCTTTAATGAACGTCTTATCTTGGAAACAACACCAGGAGCTGCCGTTACTACGGTCCGAGTCTTGGCACACGTCTGGAGATGCTGAAGAACGGTAAACGAACTGACCAACTGGACCGAGGGAGATTGACCATCTTCACGAGGTAACAAGTCGTCAAAATGCTTTGCCAAGGGTACCAACGTGTAGCTGAGATCGGCCGGAGAGCTGCCATGTTTCTGGTTAAAACACGTCAAGATAATACCTCTCCTCATCCTCCATTTTCTCGTCACTGAAACTTTTTTACTTTAAGTAACTAAACTTTAAGTTACTCTGATGCATGCTCAATAATCCAGGTAGAAAAATCTAAAAAAGCTAAGTCTGGTCCTTTTGAATGTCCAGAGGACCAGACTTATCTTTTTTAGATAAACTTTAAGTTATTGTGCCAACAGAGGAGCTGGACCTGTGCCTCAGTTCCAGTCCTTCTGTACCAACATAAGTTTAACGTTTCCTGTGAATTACATCTGGTCTAATCACCTCCAAGGTATTGATATTAAACTGAACAAGAGAGAACTCGTTTAATTAATGATGTAATTTTGTGTCAGTCTAAACCCTGCCAATTTACATCTAAAATATAGGCAAGTCAGTAAACTGACCCCTTCCTATATTACTACATAAGTTTTCTTTTAACTTATCCAAGGTTTTTTTAGATACATTTATTATTTTTGACTTTCTTGTAATTGTTTCTGTAATGATTTGATCTTTGCAATAGATCGCAAAAACTGGTCAGTGATCACTTATATCTGTCATTAAAATGCCAACTAACACATCGCCATCTGTTATATTTGAGAAAATATTATCAATTATTGTTGCACTATGTGTTGTAATTCGTGTTGGATTAGAAATCAATGGGTAAAGATTTAAGCTGTACATTGAATTCATGAATGTGTTGATGTTATTAGAAACCGTTTTATTCCCTATATCAATGTTAAAGTCACCACACAAAAAATATTTATATTACAACTCTTTTCTAAGAGCTCTATAATTTTATCAGTAAATAATTCCACACTTGAACTCGGTGATCGATATACACAACTTACTATGATGTTTCTATCATTCCTATTTATCAAAGTCAAAGTCAACCTTATTGTCAAACTGTAATATGTACAGGACATACACAGGATTGAAATTGCATTTCTCTCTGTCCCTCGGTGCAACAGTAAACATTTAAACACTAAAACACTAAAACATTTAATAAACATAAGCATAAAATGAAATAATAAAAGTGTAATACTGTCCTGAGTTTTTGCATAGTAGTTTTTGCATAGTAGTAGTATGAAAGTATGAAAAGTTACACCAACACTAAAACACTAAACATTTAATAAACATAAGCATAAAATGAAATAACAAAAGTGTAATACTGTCCTGAGTTTTTTGCATAGTAGTATAAAAGTGTAAAAAGTATATCTATAAAATAAAATGAAAGTTCTGGCATTGACATTTGTAATAGAGTGACAAAGCAGCATATGAAGTTTATGTACACAGTATATGTATGAGGTAGTTGATATTGGTATAGAGGTAAAGTGGCATATGCAATAAGGCTAGTAAAAAAATATATATATATATATATATATATATATATATATATATATATATCAGCAGTAGTGTAGATATAAAAAGTAGTGTAAATGTAAACAGTAGTAATAAATGTAAACAGTAGTATTGAATGAAAACAGTAGTAATAAATGTAAACAGTGAATGTAAACAGTAGTATGACTATAGGCAGTAATGTAATACAAACATTAGTGCAAATATAAGAAGTAGTGCAAACTGAATGAGCACATGACCGTGAGTTGAGTGAATAACCCGTTTTGATGACACAGAGTCCAGTGTTAAAATCTTTGTGTTGTGTGGTGGTGTGTGAAAGTTTTTTGTGATTAAGGCAGTACAAGTGGGAGGGAGGGCAGAGCAGGCAGAGAGTTTAGCATCCTGACTGCCTGATGAACAGAGCTGTCATTTAGTCTGCTGGTTCGAGCCTGGAGACTCCTCAGTCTCCTCCCTGAAGGCAACAGGCTGAAGCAGCTGTGTAGTGGGTGTGTGGGATCACCTGCCATGCAGAGGGCTTTCCGAGTGAGGCGGTTGCTGTGTAAGTCCTGTAGTGAGGGGAAGGAGGTGCCGACAATCTTCTCAGCTGCTCTCACGATGCGCTGGAGGCTCTTGCGGCAGGATGCAGTACATGCACCAAACCACACAGTGATGCAGCTGGTCAGGACACTTTCTATGGCACCTCTGTAGAAGGTGCACATGATGGGGGTTGAAGCTCCAGCCCTTTTCAGCTTGCGGAGAAAGTAGAGGCGCTGGTGAGCCTTCTTGGCCAGTGATGCAGTGTTCCTGCTCCAGGACAGGTCCTCTGAGACGTGCACTCCCAGGAACTTGGTGCTGTCCACTCTCTCCACTGTGGTGCTGTTGATGGTCAGAGGGGCATGTTGGGCATCCCTCTTCCTGAAGTCCACAACAATCTCCTTTGTCTTCTCCACGTTGAGAGTGAGATTGTTGTGTCCGCACCACAAGGCCAGGCGGCTCACCTCGTTCCTGTAGTCCGTCTCATCGTTGTTGCTGATGAGACCCACCACTGTTGTGTCGTCCGCAAACTTGATGAAGTGGTTGGAGCTGTATGATGGTGTGCAGTCGTGTGTTAGCAGGGTGAATAGAAGGGGGCTCAGCACACATCCTTGTGGGGCTCCTGTATTCAATGTGATGGTGCTGGATGTGTTATTCCCGACCCGTACTGCCTGTGGTCTCCCGGTCAGGAAGTCTAGCAGCCAGTTACACATTGAGGTGTTCAGCCCCAGACTGTCCAGTTTAAGGATGAGCTGTTGGGGGATGATGGTGTTGAATGCCGAGCTGAAGTCGATGAACAGCATTCTGACATAGGAGTCTTTCGTGTCCAGATGTGTGAGAGCTGTGTGGAGGGCAGAGGAGATGGCATCGTCGGTTGAGCGATTAGGCCGATATGCAAATTGGAAGGGATCCAGGGAGGACAGATGTGATGCTTTTCATGACTAGCCGTTCGAAGCACTTCATCAGGATGGGGGTGAGTGCTACTGGACGATAGTCATTGAGGCAGGAGGGCGTTGCCTTCTTTGGGACAGGGATGATGGTGGTGGCTTTGAAACAGGTGGGGACGATGGCCTGACTCAGTGAGATGTTAAAGATGTCTGTGAAGACCGCTGCGAGTTCTCCTGCACAGTCCTTCAGCACACGACCAGGTATGTTGTCAGGACCAGAAGCTTTCCAGGCGTTGATCTTGATGAATGATCGCCTCACGCTGTCTGAGGACAGCGCCAGCGCCTGGTCATCGGGAGAGGGGGTGAGTTTTTGTGCAGGTGTGCTGTTACATGCCTCAAACCAAGCAAAGAAGTCATTCAGTGCATTCAGCGTAGAGGTTGTGCTGTCACAGGTCTGTGGGGATGGTTTGTAGTTTGTGATGGTCTGTATTCCCTGCCACAGACTCCGTGTATCCTTGCTGTCCTTGAAACGGTGAGCTATTTTCCTAGAATACTGCTTCTTGGCCTTCCTGATGCCCCGGGCCAGGTTGTTTCTGGCTGTCCTCAGGCCCCACTGATCTCCTGCTGTGAAGGCAGCATTCCTGGCTCTCAGGAGACTGTAAACCTGTGCTGTCAGCCATGGCTTCTGATTTGCCCGAACAGTGATGGTTTTGAGGTTGGTTACATCATCAACACACACACAATGAAGTACAAAACAAAAGACATAAAAACATTGCAGATCATAAATAAAATAACCAAATATACAAATCAGCTGGTGTTGAAAGCACCAGAATAGTAGTGGGTCTTTAAATGGGATTTGAAAACTGAGAGGGAGGGGGCCTGTCTGACGAGCAGCGGTAACTCGTTCCAGAGTCTTGGGCCTGCCCTGTCGCCTCTGCGTTTAAGACGAGTGCCTGGAACTCTTAAAAGTACCCGGTCCTCTGACCTCAAAGTACGTGGTGGGGCATGAGGGTGTATCAAATCCGATAAATAGGTGGGGGCGAGACTGTTCAGCGATTTGTAGACAATGAGAATTTTGTACTGGATTCGAAGATGAACCGGTAGCCAGTGCAGGCAGGCCAAGACTGGTGTAATGTGCTCTGTTTTGCGTGTACTGGTTAAAAATCGGGCTGCTGCTTTCTGAACCAGTTGTAGTCGTGCAATGGTGGTCTGACTGACACCAAGCAGGTGAATTGCAGTAATCAAGCCTAGATGTAATAAATGCGTGAATCACTGTCTCCAGGTTATTTTTTGACAATATGGGCTTCAGCTTAGACAGTCGCCTCAGCTGGAAAAAACAGGATTTAACAATCATGTTTACATGGAAGGATCCATTATCACTCCCAGATTTGTGACTTTTTGTTTTTCAGACAGGGGTAGAGCAGAAAGGTTGATGCAGTGATTCGAGATTGTGTCATTGGGAAGGTACAGTATGGCTTCAGACTTCTTATCATTGAAACTTAAGAAATTTAAAGCCATCCAGTCCCTGATGTCAGTCAGGCAGTCGAGCAGAGGTTGAATAGAGCATGTACCATTGTGTCTTAGGGGGAAGTAAATTTGACAGTCGTCAGCGTAGAAGTGGAAGGGTATGTTGTGTTTCCGGAAAATAGCACCAAGTGGCAGCAGGTATAAGGAAAATAGGAGAGGACCCAGGATGGAACCCAGCGGAACCCCCCATTTAAGTGCTGCCACTGCAGAACTAAAATCGTTGATGGAAACACAAAAGGATCTGTCAGAGAGGTAGGATCTGAAACAATTGAGAGCCGACCCTGTGATGCCCACCCACTGCTCCAACCTAGCAATGAGGATCTCATGGTCGATGGTGTCAAAAGCAGATGAGAGGTCCAATAGGACAAGCAGCACAGAATCACCAGTGTCTGTGGAAAGGAAGATGTCGTTAAAAACCTTCAGTAGGGCAGTCTCAGTGATGTGTAGAGATTTGAAGCCAGATTGGCATTGCTCAAGGAGAGCGTGATCCTCCAGGAAGCACTTCAACTGGGACTCAACTATTTTCTCTAGAAGCTTAGAAACAAATGGGAGTCTGGAGACAGGCCTGAAATTAGATACTACTGAAGGGTCAAGGTTTGTTTTTTCCAGGAGAGGTTGAACAGCAGTATGTTTTAATGATTTTGGCACCACACCCGAGGATAGACTGCTATTTACAATAGAGAGAATGGAGGGACCTAGAGTAGGAAAAACCTCCTTTAGGAGCCGAGGGGGGACCACATCAAAGGGGGAACCAGATGGTTTCAGGCTGCACATGACCTGCTCTAGAGAGGACAGAGAGACTGGTTCGAAGTGGTCAAATAGAGTTACAGATTGAGGTGAGATAGATGGATCATGAGTTGGAAGAGAAATGAGAGCCCGGGTGGTCACACTTTTATCGGGTGGTCACACCTTTATCTAAGGCTGAAATACAGCTGAGCGTCCTCAGGTACGCCACTCTACGCGCGCATTTTGTGCGCATGTGTTTTGCTGCTATACTTCAGAAACTATCAGCTTTCAAACGCTCGCGTTCTCCTTGTTGTAATATGAGCAGCTGCGCACGGAGGGGACTCAACTGAGCTCGCTGATTGGTCACTTGCTGACACGCCTACTGAATTGATTGACAGCTTTCAGTCAGCTCAAAGTGAAACCTCGAGAATGCATCATGAGCAGCTCGCTCAGACTTCTGCGGTGTTCTGATACGGTGTTTCTACTATATATGTTATAAAAAGTTCTCTCAGAAATAAAAATAATAACAGGGAGCGCTTTTCCTGCAGCACACAGCCCACCAGGGAATATTTAAAACATTGCGCACCCAGGTAGGACCTGAATTCATTCATTTCAATCATCGAGTGAACGGAGGAAGAAGCGGTTACTTGACTTTAGGCAAAAAAACAAAAGAAAAGGCCCGATCAGCGATAAAGAAGGGGAATTTATTTCATTTGTGTAACATACAAAACAGTCCGGCGCCGGGAAGTTTATGGTCAGACACCGCGTATCGCGCACGCGTAAAAAAAAAAGCTTTGCGCGTACATGCCCTGAGGGGCTACGCGGGGCTACGCTTTTGCCTTGACGTACGTACGCTGCGTATAGGCGNGAATTAATTTAAATCTTGTTTAATTAAAGCATGTAAGGCTCAGGAATGATGGCAAAAAATAAATAAAAAAAATATGTGAGGAATTATGAAAAGAGAAAAGTGCTGCAACAAGAATGTGACTACAAAGACACAAAACTATGATGTGGGTTTAAATAATTTGACTAACGTGTTGTTGTCAAGTATAAATAAGGTCTGTTTTATAAAATGTAAAAAGGGCAAAAAATAAACAAAATGGTGTGACAGGAGGCTTACTGTAGCTGTTCACACTCACAGTCCTGACCTCAAATTTACTGACATGAATAATTATGTGATAGAATATTATTCATCCTTTCATCAAGGAGATAATAAAAGGAAGCTCATCCTCCTTTTAGAAAACAACCAGCTCTAAATTCCTTCCTAGAGCCTTTCTCTTTGTTTAGGCTTTGTTTAACAACAGCAGGTTTAGCAAAACACACAAACAGCTGATTAGTTTTGCGCCAGCTCTTAGTCCTCTCCATGTAGATGCGCAAAGCACGCACTGGGCAGAGAGCGCTCATACGCTTCTGCTCCACAGTGACAATTGGATGTGGAGGAAAAGCTGAAAGCTGTAAGGCCAAACTCTTGTAAGAGAGAGAGGGCACCTTCAGAATGTATGCCGGATTTGGGCGTAACATTAGAGCTATCAGGTGCAAACTATGTGCACATCTGGTGAACAGAAAGGGCATGAAGGTCACCCACATGCTTTGCAGAGCACAGAGCCAGGAGGAGAGCTGTTTTATACGACAAAATGTCTATATTAACACTTTCGAGGGGCTCGAACGGTGTGTCACAGAGAGAGTCCAGGACCAGAGTCAGGTCCCACTGGGACGCTACCGTTCTGCTAGGAGGCCTCAAACGTAGCACTCCTTTCATGAACCTGATCACGAGGGGTTGGGAGCCTGAGGACTTCCCTTCCTATCCTTCATGACATGCAGAGATGGCAGACAAATAGATCTTAATTGTAGAGAAGGATCGACCTTTCTCCACCAGGTCCTGAAGGAAAGTGAGAACCTGAGGGATAGTGCTGGAGAAGGAACTAATATTCCTCTCCTGGCACCAGGTCTTAAAAACACGCCATTTAAGAGTGTAAAGCGATTGAGTCGAGGTCGCTCATGCACACTGCATAGTGTTAATCACATTATCAGGGAGGCCAAAGGTCAATGACTTTACCCTCTCAGGGACCAGGCCCACAAGCTCCACAAATCTGGTCTTGGGTGCCATAATTGGCTGCAGGCCTGGGTCATCAGGTCTCTGCGTACAGGCAGACACCACGATTGTCCTGCTAGCAGAGATACTATCGCCGCAAACCAGGCTCGCTTGGGCCATCTCGGGGCGACCAGGATCAGGGAGAGGGCTTGTGTGCAAACCTGCTCCAAGGTCACTGGAATTAATGCCACTGGGGAAAATGCATAAAGCAGCGTTGACGTTGGCCACTCGTACACCAGAGCGTCTAGGCCTAGTGTCCAATATGGAGAAATAGATAGGACAATGAGCATTTTGTTTTGAGGCGAACAAATCTACTCTGGCCCTCCCGAACCTTTGCCATATCTCCTGAACCACCTCTGGGTTCAGACGCCACTCTGACGTCAGCAGTGCGTCCCTTGAGAGCGTAACGCCCAAGACGTGTGTGGCTTTGAGTGACAGGAGGTACCTGCTGCTCCACTGAAGCAGCTTGCCCGTAAGGCGGAGGAGGGGCAGTGATTTTGTGCTGCCCTCTCTGTTTATGTTTGAAACAACATAGTTGTTGTCGCTGCGGATCAGCACATTTTTCTGAGAGATCATATTCAGTCTGCAGAAATGTTTTAGGGAGAGAAAAACAGCTAACATTTCCAGCTGATTCATGTACAACTCCCGCTGCTGCGGGTACCAGCGTCCACGTATGTACACGTGTCTGCAGATCCCCCCCCCACCCTGTCAGAGACGTATCTGTTGTCACTACTATGCGTGACAAGACTTGTCCCAGAGGTACCCCCTGCTGAGCTCCATTGTGTCTCCACGGCTCCAGAGCCAGCAGGCAGGATAGGGTGATTCTCACTTTTTGATGCTGAGGGGGGCATGTGTCTGTTTCGTGTGAAACCAGCGTTGAAAAGCCCTCATCCTCAGCTGGCCCAGCGGGACTACCATGACCATGGAAGCCATGTAGCCTAGCAGACGCTGGCATTGTTTGATTGTTATCACCTGACCGTGCTGGAACTGAGCTAAGCACCGGTTGAAGTCTGATAACCTCCTCTCTGACAACTTCGCATTATAATGCACTGAGTCTATTTTGAGACCAAGAAAACAAACCGTCTGGCTAGGTAGCAGCTTGTCTCTGTTTATTATGAAGCCCAGGGCCTGCAGGTGTGACATCAGCAGGTTTGTGTGGGCTGAGGCTTGCTGTGACGACTCTGCTAGCACGAGCAGATCGTCCAGATAATTCAAAACTCTGACCCCTTGATTCCTCAGGGGTGTCAGCGCCGCCTCGAGGCAGTTTGTGAAAACGCAGGGAGCCAGGGACAGGCCAAAAGGCAGAACCTGATACTCG
This sequence comes from Garcialebias charrua, assembly GCA_038048925.1. NCBI lineage: Eukaryota > Metazoa > Chordata > Actinopteri > Cyprinodontiformes > Rivulidae > Garcialebias > Garcialebias charrua. The sequence goes on from JBBPBX010017462.1 coordinate 9,170, forward strand.
TACGCTGTGTTCTCGAATGCAAACTGCAGGAACTTCCTATGTTTGTCCAGAATTGGGATATGAAAGTAGGCATTGCGCAGATCCACCGACGTAAACCAGTCTCCTGGGCGTACAGAGTGAATGACTTGACGCAGTGTCAACATTTTGAATTTGTATCGCCTCAATCTTGCGTTCAAACGCCTCAGATCTAAAATTGGGCGAAAGCCACTGTCCCTCTTTGGAATCACGAAATAACGGCTATAAAACCCGTCGTTTACGTGTGTTTGAGGAATAATTCGTATTGCACATTTCTGTAAGAGCATTTGAATCTCCTTTCTCATTGTTGGGACACAGTCTGGGCTTATTATTGACATTATGACACCACTGAATCGTCAGGGGGCATTTGTGGAACTGTAGTCTGTAACCCTGGACTACGGTTCCCATGACCCATTGCGGTGGTGCGCATGCGGCCCAGGCGCTCGCATGAGAAGCGGGCCTGAGCGGCATGTTCATCTGTGGGCTCATTGGACCCTCTTGTGGACAAGTTTTTAATAGAGGTGGAGAGTCCGTCTGCGTGTAACGACTCTCTGACCTCTTTATGTTTGATGTTTGTTTTATGAGAAGGGGGGTTGGTTGCCCCTGCTTTTTGACACAAAGATGTTTGAACACAGTGTTTGTTTATTGGTGCTTGCAAACAACATTTTGTTTTTATTGCACAAATGGGAAAACGTGTTTTGTGTTTCAACAAACATGTTTTGTGTTTTAACAAACATGCCAGTCCAGTCAATCGAGGCCTCTTGGGCTCTGAATTGTTCTGAAAATAAACGTGTGGAGCTTTCCTTTTTCCCCGTGGGTGGAAACGCTCTGTTTTGTCTGGAAACAAGTTCAGTGTTAGGCAGACTTTGGTTTCCTCTCCCTCTTGGTCGAGGAGGTTCTAGGCTGTCCGGCCTGTCGTGGCACAAAACGGTGCTTCGACCAGGCCTGCTGGCCCTGTGGTGCGCGTCCACGTTGCTCTGCTGCTGGGATCGCCCAATGCTCGGCCTCAAGTGTGGGTCTCTTGGCAGCTGGGCGTCGAGAAAGGGAATGTTGTCGAGAAGGCGCTCTCTGGCCGCTCGTGTCCCTCGATGAGGAGTAGAGCTGTCTCGACATCTCCTCCCGCAGAGCCTTCTCCTGCTTCTTGCGTTGATCACAGCGACTTTGAATTTTGTCCAGTGCCCCGCCGAACAGACCTGTTGGCTCCACAGCCTGTTGTAGGAAGGTGGCACGTTGATTCTCTGGCAGCTCTGTCAGGGTCAGCCAGAGGTGTCGCTGGGCGACAACCGCCTCTTCCATGCTCTTTCCAATCACCATTGCTGCAGTGCCGGTGAGGCAAAGGATCAAATCTGCCGTCCTTCTGGACTCCTCCAGGGGTTCTGCTGCCTTCTTTTGGGCTGAGGTGGCTTCTTGGAGCTCCTGCAGCTTCTCTGCTTGGTATGCTTGGAGCATGGCCGCCGTGTTGAGTGCTCGCGCTGCAAGACAATGTGCTCGATAAACCTTCTCTAGCTGGGTCGCTGAGAAACAACACTGTTTGCTAGGAAGAGTTGGTCTGTTCGTCGACGTCTTGGGCACCAGGTGCACTGCTAGAGTCTCATCCATGGGGGGGATCTGAGTCAGTCCCGCCTGGTCCATGTTCTCTAGGTCCAAAAATTGAGAAAGTGGGAAGGAGAGCGGTGCCCTTGGGTTTGACTACGACCTCGTCAGTTCGGTCACAAAATCCAGGAACACCGGCACTTACTGAGGTTTGCTGCCTCGGAAGGAAGTAGTTTCCCGTGAGCCTCATCTGCTGCTGTCGTGGTGGAGGTGCGGGCCACGGCACCTTAAGTGACTTGGCCGCCCTACGGCACAGGTCGAATAGGGCTGGGGTTGATCCATCCGCCTCGGTGGGTGTCGCTGCCACCTCCTGAGCGAAGTCCTCGTCCTTGACGCCTTGTTCCGCCTCATCGTCCGAAATTTCGCCGGAGGCCGACAGGAAGATCTCATCAGACAGTATCATTTCACATGTGTCATATTTGAGTCCCGAGTCGTTAGGCTCCTCTCTGTCTATCCGCTCACCTCAGGACATCACTGCATCGTCCATGTCGTCTGACTCCATCTCCGCCTTGGGCCTGATGCCTCGGTCAGTAGCGGGTTTTTTGCTGCCCTCGAGTTTCCTAGCGTCTTAGCTTGGAATTCAACTCATTTCTCGCGCGTTGTGTGGCGGAGTCGGCTGCAATGCACGCACGAGTCCGGATCGGTGAGGGCTGCCTTCGCGTGCAGCATCCCCAGACACATCGGGCAGGCTTTGTGGGTGTCCGCTTCAGAGATGAAAAACCCACAGGCGCTCGGACACGGTCGTGACCCTGGGCTTACCGGCCTAGTGTCCTTGCTGGAAGCCTTCGTCTTCTTCTTGCTCTTCTCTGGAGCAATGTCGGTCATCGAGAGATGAGCGTTGAGTGAAAAGAAAGTGCTCGTTAGAAGGGCTAAACGAGGGGAAAACTTTTCTTCTCCTTTTTTTTCTTGTTTTGCTTGTTAGCCGTGCTAAACTAGCAAAAATGGCCGTTGTCTTTCTTTGTGTACTCGTTAGCAGCGCTAACCGAGCAGCTTCGTCGTCCTCGTCGAGCTGTTCAAGAAAGTTCCCCATCAGCAGGGCTGAACGTAGGAGCTAGCCAGTTAGCCGCGCTAAACAGACTCCAAAACAGCGAAAAGTGTTCGCGTTAGCAGGGCTAAACATAGCATTGCGGATCAAATCCCTCGTAGTGGCGCCTTGGGTAGGGAGCAGGCTTACCTCTGGTCGGGCAGTCTCCAGCCAGTACGGGTTCCGTTGCAGGTCAAGGTGAAGCGAGGTGAAGTGCAAATAGATGAGGAAATGAGGCGTGCTGCATGCTTTTATAGTAGAGAGGGCGGGGCCTCCTACTCATGCAGCAAGCTCATTGGCCTTGACAAGCGTGATTAAAAGTGTCTTCACAGGTGAACGCACGGGGGGCGCTATTCCCATATTTCATGTTGCACCGTAGTGACCCGACAGAAAGGGAACCAAGATGGCTACCGCTACTACTACAACTCCAACAATTTTCAGTCAGGTCATCTGGACAGCTTCTTTTGTTGTGCTGAAACATTTCACCTTCCATCCAGAAGGCTTCATCAGTCAAGGAAACATGCAACACAAAACTTGATTCTTCCCCCAACAGCTTACTCCAAAGTGGAACAAACCAGTTCTGTTGGTGCTACGAGCTGTGATGCACTAGACACAATCGGAACAGAACCTACACAAGACTGGACTGCTGCCTTCAACCTGGAACATAAATATGAAATTAAGTAAACAAAAATAAATATGTTCTCCTGATGCATGCTCAATAATTCAGGTAGAAAAATCTCAAAAAGTTAAGTCAGGTCCTCTGGACTCCCCCAGCCAATCTTCTCTCAGGTAAGACACTGCCTAACGGTGACCCAAGCAGTATGTAAGCATGTAAAGCATGGTAGGACAGATAAGGTTGTTTTCTTGCCCCACAAGAACAACCAGGAACTGAACAAAAACAACTGCTGAAACTCAGCCATTTCACTCAGTCTAATGCTAATACTTGTGACATTTTCTGACAATTTACTAGTCCAGAACAGCTAGCGCCATTGCAGCCACCCAAAATTCTGCAGGCAGCTGTTTGAACAGCTAAGTGGCAGCCACGGATTCTACGTGTAATTTCTTAATTCAAGATATCTAAACATGTCATTCTGACTAGTCATAATGTAAATACAGATATCTTAAATTAACATATAGTCAAAATGTAATTGTTCCTAGTCTAAACTCATTTTTAGATATCTAGAATCAATGAATGTACATTACATTTTTTGATTGTATGTATGTGTATGTTTTTAAATTAAATGAATGACAAAAATGTAATTATGGATAGTCTACTCGATTTTATGTTAAAAAAGGGCTTGGTTGGCCAGTGAGCAGAAAAACTAATGGTGACGTCACGTGAAGGATCAGCAAGTGGGCGTGAAGGTCCAGCCCACTGACGTTGATTGACAGGTGAAGTCGTTCTGCTAAAAAAAGTGTCATTCTGAAATAAATAAGCCATTATGAAAAGCACAATTATGAAATTTAAAAAATCTAAATGAAAATGTTTCTCATTTCATAATGTTTTATTTAATTTTGAGCATTTTGGTGTTCGATACTCCTTCTCCTCCGACATCCTCCTCTCAAAACAGCAGTCACAGTTTCTTGTTCCTCCTACAATATGGCAAGCCATTTAACATAAAATCGGATTCACGACACTTTATGTTAAAAGAGCTTGCCATAGTTTCGATTATCAGGAAGTGAAACTTCCACACACGCTGAGAGGTGAAATGGCGCAGAAAGGCGTTCAGCTGGACAGAGAAAGTTTCTCTTGTTCCATCTGTCTGGATCTACTGAAGGATCCGGTGACCATTCCCTGTGGACACAGCTACTGCATGAAGTGTATTGAAGACTTCTGGGATGGAGAGGATCAGAAGAAGATCCACAGCTGCCCTCAGTGCAGGAAGACCTTCACACCGAGGCCTGTTCTGCAGAAAAACATCATGTTTGCAGCTTTAGTGGAGCAGATGAAGACGAGTGGACTCCAAGCTGCTCCTGATGATCACAGCTGTGCTGGACCTGAACATGTGGCCTGTGATGTCTGCACTGGAAGAAAACTAAAAGCCATCAAGTCCTGTTTGACGTGTTTGGTCTCTTACTGTGAGGAACACGTCCAGCCTCATTATGATGTAGCTCAGTTAAAGAAACATCAGCTGGTGGAGCCCTCCAAGAAGCTCCATGAGAACATCTGCTCTCGTCACGATGAGGTGATGAAGATGTTCTGTCGCACTGATCAGCAGATCATCTGTTATGTCTGCTCGGTGGATGAACATAAAGGCCACGACGTCGTCTCAGCTGCAGCTGAAAGGAGAGAGAAGCAGAAGGAGCTCCAGGTGAGGAGAGAGAACATCCAGCAGAGAATCCAGGGCAGAGAGACAGATGTGAAGCTGCTTCAGCAGCAGCTGGAGGCCATCAACGTCTCTGCTGATCAAACAGT
>JBBPBX010017462.1:18209-46813 GCA_038048925.1 Garcialebias charrua
TGAAAAACAGTATTTTTTATTCAAACATGCTGAACCCCCTGCCCCGGGGCACGTTAACACATCCCCTAACACGGGTAAAGAAATTGACACGAGGTTGTCTGTCAGAGTTAAACAGAAAAGTGTATCTTTCCACTGTGTTCAAACAGAGAGCCGGGCTGCAGCAGGTGTAGCCAGAGACCTTTCTGTGAACCCTCCAGCCCCGCCTCCCCATGAGGGCCGCTCGCACCACTGTCATAAGACACACAGAGCGGCGGACCATGCAGATGAGTCAGACAAATTGTTGTTCCTACTCTCTCAAACTCGGTTAAAGCACATGAGCCTGTTTGAGAACAGTAGTTTTCAGCCAGGACTTTTTTCGTCTCTTCCTCCCACAAGCCAGACAGAGACAGGTAAAGTCACCGATCCGTCACGAAGCGACGTTTGTCAGACTTGCACAAATCAAACAGGGATCAGTGCAGGGGTTGTGACGCAACGTGTGGTAAACGCCCCCTTCAGAAGAGCCTCCTATGGGCCAATGCGGACTCTGTCCACTTAGCAGCGGTAGAGGACAGGCTATCTCCTTTGGTGCGACTGAACGTTTTGGCCTCACCGCTGATAAACTACAGTGCAGTCTGGCTTCAGACCTGCTCTCAAAACAACTAGTTAGGATGACTAATTCACAACGACTACACTCTGCAGTTTGCAGAGATGCCGCCCCGGTTCATTGGAGTTTTGGAGACAAAACACATCTTCAGCACAGGGCGCGGCGCTGTAGTTGGAAATACAGGAACTGTTAGCGAAACACGTCATTTCCGGAGTCCCCTCGGGCGAGGTGGGGACCGGCTTCTATTCCAATACTTCCTGTTTCGAAAGAATTAGGCAGACTCAAACAGTTCAAGGATTTGTCGATTTTCAACAAACGTATCAGATGAGTCTTCCCTTCCATATGCTGGCAATAAAAAAGTATTCTCGAATACGTGACATGGGGGATGGGTTTGTCTCAATTGATCGCAGAGATGCAATTTTTACATTCCAATCATAAACAAATAGGGAATTCCTCAGGTTTGCTTTGAAGAGGTCTGTTACCAGTACGACTGCATGACGTCGGTACGCTCTCGCTCCCCGCACCTTCACAAAAGTTATCGGGCGGTGTTGCAACTGCCGCGTTCAAGGAGCATGAAAATTCTGTTTTTTTCTAGGCTCGACGATCGATTGCTTCTGTCTCGTGCCAAGAGGAAGCGGAAGCTCAGACTAGTGTATAACCTGTCCCACTTGGTTCTCGCCATAAACTGGGAAAAGGGCTCTGTTACACCAGCCCAGACAATATTTCTCCTGGGACGATCCTCTGCTCCACCAACATGACAGCTGTCTTATCGGAACAGAGGAAAGAGCCCCTGACGTCACTTCTTCAGTACGTCAGCCTCACAGGTCAGTGCCAGTGTTATAAATAATAATAATAATAATAATAAACTTTATTTGTATAGCACCTTCCTACAATGCCTTGCATTGACCAAGGTGCTTAACAGGATAAAAAGATGAATAAACTGGAACAATAAATCAGTGAAAATAGAATAAAAAACAACAGTAATAAAAGAAGGCAATGGAAATAAAAAATGCTACATACTAAAATACCAAAAGTAATAAAAGTTACACACTGAAAGCTTTTTTGAACAAGTGGGTCTTCAGTCTGGTTTTGAACAGAGTCAGATCAGAGGTGGCACGCAGCTCAAGGGGGAGGCTGTTCCAGGCTTTTGGGCCGGCAACAGAAAATGACCGGTCTCCCCATTGTTTGTACCTTGAGCGAGGCACCTCCAGCAGGTGTTGACTGGCAGATCGTAAAGCTCTGCCGGGCTGATGGACTTTCAAAAGTTCTGAGATGTACAGAGGTGCAAGTCCATTCAGAGCTTTGAAAACAAACAGGAGCAGCTTGAACTGTATCCTGAACTGAACCGGGAGCCAGTGTAGAGAGGACAGGACAGGAGTGATGTGTTCATATTTTCGTGTGTTGGTCAAAAAGCGTGCGGCAGAGTTCTGTACAAGCTGTAAACGGGAGATGGAGGATTGATTAATACCAACATACAAAGCATTACAGGTAGTCCCCGACTTACGAGCGAGTTCCGTCACAACGAGTTGCTCGTAACATGGAAATCTCGTAATTCGGAACGGCCGCCACGTGTCTCGTAAGTCTGGAATTTCGCTCGTAAGTTGGAACGGTTTTGCTAGCGCGACTACAAACACTCGTATTTCATCGAAAAACTGCTTACGAGTGCATAAAAATGATCGGAAACGTGTGTCCACATGTTTAGCTAACGAACTGTGGTGAAAAAACACAGAAAAACTCAGTATTTTTTGCGTTTTTTCCAAAAATTCCAGCTCGTAAGTCCGGAACCTCGTAGGTCAGAGCGCTCGTAAGTCGGGGACTACCTGTACAATAGTCAAGTTGGAGGTCACAAAGGCATGGATGGCCTTCTCCAGATCACCACGGCTGAGAAATGACTTGACTTTGGAGAGCAGACGGAGCTGGAAAAAGCTGGTCTTGACAACAGAACTGATCTGTTTATCAAACTTTAAGTTGGAGTCAAGCTGCACTCCAAGATTTCTGACCACCGGGTTGAAGTGGGGGAGGGGAAAACCAACACTGGGACTGGGAAGGATGTTGCTGGTGTCATCGGGTGCACCAAATAAAATGCATTCAGTTTTATCTGTGTTTAGGTGGAGGAAGTTTTGAGACAGCCAGTACTTAATGTCATTTAAGCAGTTGACAAGAGTGTTTGAACTGAGTGAGGGGTTGGGAGTGACTGGCAGATAGATTTGTAAATCGTCTGCATACATGTGAAAAGACAGATTATGACGTGCAATGATTGATCCTAATGGCAGCATGTAAAGAGAAAAGAGGACTGGCCCCAGAATGGATCCCTGTGGTACGCCAGAGGTCAGAGGGGTTGATGAAGAGGAGGACAGATCGCCTATCATGACAGAAAAGGTTCTCCCAGTCAGGTAAGATTTGAACCACTCAAGCACAGCTCCCTGGAGGCCAACCAGCTGAGACAAGCGGTTGATTAGTACCTGATGGTCAACGGTGTCAAAAGCTGCTGAGAGGTCTAACATCACCAGCAGAACAGGGTTTTTTGCATCCAGGGACAGAAGAATGTCATTCTGCACTTTGAGCAGTGCAGATTCAGTACTGTGACGAGCTCGAAAACCTGACTGAAATTTTTCAAACAGGTTGTTGTGCTCAAGAAAAGATTGAAGTTGAGTAAAAACAATCTTTTCCAGGACCTTTGATAGAAATGACAGATGGGAAACTGGTCTGAAATTAGAGAGAGCTGTAGGATCTAGGCCTGGTTTTTTGAGAAGAGGCCTGACCACAGCGTGTTTGAAAGCAGATGGCACATAACCTGAAATTAGACAGCTGTTAATAAATGACAAAACACAAGGACCAATTACATCAAAGGACTGTTTGAATATTTTTGATGGAATGATGTCCAGAGAACAGTTTGTTGGTTTCATCTGCTGAACCACCTTGGTGAGGTTAGGCAGTGAGACCAGGTCAAATTGGTCAAAAACAGCTGACGCACATGATTGGACAGTGTTTGATGGGCTAACAATGTTCTGCCTGATAGAGTCTATTTTGTTGACAAAATAGCTCTGAAAGTCGTCACAGGTAGACTGAGTGGCAGTTTTCAGAACATTGACAGATGGATTGATGACAGACTGGAGTGTGTTGAATAGTGTCCTCGGCCGGTTGGAGCTGGAGGAGATTAAATTGGAGAGGTACTGTGATTTGGACCTGCTTCACAGCATTTTGATAATCACAGAGACAGTCTCTCAGTATTCCCTGAGATACATGAAGCCGGTCCCGCTTCCATTTTCGCTCTGCTTTTCTGCAACGTTGTCGAAGAGCCCGCGTCGTTTCGTTGAGCCATGGTGAAGGTCTGTTTTTTGAAGATGCCTGTTTGAGAGGAGCGATGGAGTCCATGATCGTTGTGCAGGTGTGATGGAAGGAGGTGATGAAGTCCTCAGGATGTAGAGAAGGGTCCGGGCTGATAGCAAAGCATAAGTCAGTGCTCTTGAAGGCATCAGTGAACTGACTTTGGGAGGATGGGGTGATGGAGCGGCAGAGATGTGCTGGGAGAACAGCTTTCGATGCAAGAGGGGTGGAAAATTCAAATAATATGGGAAAGTGGTCCGAAATACAGGTGTCCAGGATCTCCACAGCAGATATGTGAAGGCCGTGGGAGATGATTAGGTCCAGTGTATGACCCTTGCTGTGGGTGGCCCCCGAGACAGATTGCGACAGGTTAAAAGAGTCCAGAAGGTCCTGAAACTCATAAATGATGAGATTATCAGGAATGATGGCTGTCGCTCACGTAGTAGTGAAATTAAATTTACTACCCATGCGCCGGTTTTCAGAGATGGTTTTTACGTTAAAGTTTTATCCTTTAAAACAGCTCTGTTGCTGGCTCTAACTTCAGCTAAAGGAGTATATGACTTCTCGGGCCTGTCTGTTTCTCCTTTTCTTTAAAAAAAAATCAAGGGGATGGGAGTTCAGCTGAACTCAGACCAAACCCTGTTTTTATCCCTTAAAGCATAACATGTTCATTCAAGTTTAGAATCATTACACTGAACGGCCTTTGTTTTCCCTCCTCACATTAGTGCAGAGGAAGAACGCCTACCTTTGCCTTGTTCGGTGCAGGCACTAAAGTATTATGTGGCATGTTTTGCTGCAATGCTTAATTCTGATAAGCTTTTTATGCTTCTCAGAGGACAATCTCAGGGCCAACCTTGACCTCTCAGCGGTTGTCACATTGGCTATGTGAGGCTATCTCTCTGGCATACAGCTTTCTGGCCTTCAGCCTCCTGAACGAATAAAAGTTAACTTCTCTAGAGGGATTGCAGTTCCACAGCCCTGCACGGAGGTCTTCTGTGCAGGACATCTGTTCAGGCGGCCTCTTGGTCGTCAGCGACTCCCTTTATCTGTTTTTATTTACAGGACGTTTTCAGCTCCTCCCTGACACATTCTTCTCAGGGTTGTAGCAGAGTGATTGTTTTTTCATTATCAATAGACTTTTGATAAATGACACAGTTGTATCTGTCTTGTTGATTCTGATTATGAATTCAGAGTCATTAATTTACCATCAGATGATGAGGATTGTCCACCTGCTATATTATGCACCTTTTTGTCTTAAGTGACGGTGCATCTTCATGTTTATTGAGGTGTGGCGGTTGCCAGAGTGTGTTATGTTTCCAGTCAGACCGAGTGAGGAATAGACCATATCCTGCTCCGCCTTTAACCCAATAAGGCATGGCTTAAAGGGCAGAGCCTACACAAAATAGAACATTGGTTACGTATTGTAACCCCAGATTCTATGAATGTAGGCGTAGCCCTTTAAGCCTCTGGGCCTCACTGGCTCTCATTTGGCTGAGCAATTTTTGCCTTTTTGGGAGCAGTCTCGCGGTCAATGGCCGCTTAAATAGTAGACCGAGGTGTGGCCCACAACAGGTGGGCGTGGACTAGAAGTCTTCAGTGTTGGCGCGAAGCGCAGGGATTAACCCAATAAGGTGTGGCTTAAAGGGCTACGCCTACATTCATAGAATCTGAAGTTACAATACGTAACCAACGTTTTTATTTGTACGTTTTGTGTTTCAGCTGATTTTCCAGATGTTTCTGAACAAAGATAAAGGTAGTGAAGGGGAGAAATGGTTTATTATCGGATTTTTTTATTTTAGTTTGTCTGCACATTTCAAATGTTACATTTTGATATGCTTCGAATGTGAAAATGATGATGAGGTTTTCAAGATTCGTAAATATTTTAAGAGAATGATAAAAGTTAGTTTTCTGAAGGAATACGGAAAATGTTTATATTTAGCTTTGTTTTTTTGTTTTTTGTTTATTACTTTTGTTTGAATATAGTCTGCGGAAAAAAGGGGCAGATACAAGATTTATTCTTCTTCTGCTGGCTTCTGAAACCAGGCTTTCTTGGTCCATCAGAGTGAGAGCCTCTCTGCGCACACGGTCCATAGTGGTCTGTATTATGCCGGGTTCCCACAGAACGCGTTTCGCGCCGCCGAAGCAGCCACTCTGCATTGAAAGTCTATGTGGCCGAGCATCTTGGAGCGACGCGCGTCGCTTCAGCAGTTCAAGCAGCGCGGCAGTGAACGGCAACTGTTTTCCGCGCCCGCGTCGCGTCCAAGCAGCGACTGCCGGAGTTCATTTAAAATAACTTTGACCTACTTCGGCTGCTCGCCGCGTCGCTGCAACCAATCGGGAGAGCCTATGCTATGTGATGACGCAACAACAACGGGACTTTTTTTGGACTTTTCAAACTTACCCAACGAGCCTCCCTGAAGAAACCAGCCTCCGGTAAGAAACTTGGCATTTTTACAGTTGCCGCTGTCCGCTCGAGCATACGATCACCCCAAACATAAAAAAACATTTTAATCTCAACAAAGACTTTCAGAGCTGCAGTTCGGCTCGTAGAAAACCCACTCAAGTAGTAACGGGGCTCACGAACAGCTGATCTTATCTGCCCGGTTTACAAGAAACAAAACAAATCAGACGGAAAAGGAGCCAGACGCTGCTCCCACTGCACGTCTGCAGACGCGTTCGATGTGAACAGACATCTGTTGACAAGCAGCCAACACAGTGCGTTATGCCAGGTACCCACCAAACGCGTATGGAGCATCAAAAACGATCTTGCCGCCCCCTTTTGGCCGCTTGTCACCAGAATCTGTTCACACTGAAGATGCGTCTGATGACGCGCAGTGGGAGGAGTGTCTGGCTCCTTTTCCTGTTGTTTCTTGTACACCGGGCAGATGAAATCAGCTGTACGTGAGCCTCGTTACTACTTGAGTGGGTTTTCTACGAGCCGAACTGCAGCTCCGAAAGTCTTTGTTGAGATTAAAAAGTTTTTTTAATGTTTGGGGTGATCGTACGCTCGAGCGGACAGCGGCAACTGTAAAAATGCCAAGTTTCTTACCGGAGCCTGGTTTCTTCATGGAGGCTCGTTGGGGTAAGTTTAAAAAGTCAAAATAAAGTCCCGTCGTTGTTGCATCATCACATAGCAGAGTCTCTCCCGTTTGGTTGCTGCGACGCGTCGAAAGTTCTAATATTTGAACTTTGGCTGCTCGACGCGTTCGCCGGCTTTGGACGCTTTGCGTGCACGGAAAAGAACAGCTGCGCCGCTTGAAACGCTCAAAACGCGCCGCTTCACGATTCTCTGTGCCTCGACGCACCTCAGCATAGACTTTCAATGTAAACCGGCCGCTTCCGCTGCCCGAAACGCGTTTGGTGGGTACCCGGCGTTAGGAGCTTTTTAGCAGCGCGAAAAGCGTTCGGTGGGAACCCGTCATTAGTCAGTGGTGGAGAAAGTATCAAACACGGTACTTAAGTAAAAGTACAAATAAACAATCAAAACTGTACTCTAGTAAAAGTAGAAGTACCATATTAATGTTTTTACTTAAATTAAAGTAAATAATACTTGCTTTTAAAAATACTTAAAGTATTAACGTAAAAGTACTTGCTGAATGTATTACCTAATGCAATCTACAATATCATGAAGTGTGTCTACTGTATGTACTTTGTATATTTTCTGCAATACAGTAATAGTGTTGAGCCATTTTAATGAACAATGCTGCAGATGATGCATGTTTTTATTGTGTTTACTCTGTGACACAGTTCACACTTGGACTTGTGATTCAGTGCATCAGAATTTCAGGGATGACATGCAGAGTTAAATGACATTAAGCAAAATAACAAAGAGGAATGATTATACCTTTGAAAGTTTTTATTTAACACAAAGCAAAACAAATGTGTCGTTTTAACTGCAGTAAACATTTAAGTAAAAGTTGTCTGCCTGAAAAAGGAGCATTAGACCTGACAAAGGAATAGGCTCTGATCATTTCAACTCCAGTTTGTCTTCAACTCTAGTTAAAATACTGTCTCAACCAGTAATGGGTCAGTAGTGAACAATATTTTAAATTCCTGACACCATTTTCGAAACGTAGACCTGAGTGTCAAGCCATCTCTTGTCTCCTAACATCCCATGAACTGACACATTTTAATATTGCAGCAAGAATTTCTTGTTCAAGTTCAGAAGAAGTTGGTTTTCAAAGATTTTTGAGTTCAGTCTGCCTCTTTTGGGAGAGAGAATCTGTCCTCCTGTACTGAACAGTCTTTCAATGGTCTTTCAATAATATTTCAATAGGCTTTCAATAGTATTTCAATAGTCTTTCAATAAGGTCATGGGTGTTGTGTATCTTCTGGCTGACTCTCCACAGTGGAATCCATTTTGGCCAAGATGGTCTCTTTGGCACACCCCCCTGCTCCGGTGCCGGCCCTCTCTCTCGTCAACGGTCATGTCAAACCAGTTCAAAACCAACAAAATCCATGCTCAATAATCCAGGTATATAATCCAACAATTTTCAGTCAGGTCATCTGGACATTTTCTTTTTTTTTTTTGTGCTGAACTTACAACAACTATTTCATTATCTAACTCAGGGGTGTCCCATCCTGGCCCTTGAGAGCCATTATCTTGTACGTTGTAGATGTTTTTCTGCTCCAACACACCAGAGTTGACTCAACAGGTGATTAATAGGCTTCTGCAGAACCTGAAGGATTCAGATTTACAGAACTTGGTTAACTGGACACCATTAACTTCACGCAGACTCTCCCACTGGTACATTTTCATCTTTAAATCACTTCTTGGTCTGCTGCTTCATACATCTCCTCCTACATGTCTCTGTGTGAGTGCAGCTACAGCGTGCACTCTCAGGACATGATTACATGCAGTGTCCCCTCAGAGTGACTGACTGAAATTGGCAAAAGGACCTTCTCCTACTCCGCGCCTGTTTCCTGGAATATCTTGCAAAAAGATCTGAAGCTCTCAACCTTGACCTCTCTAAATGGCTTCAAACATCTGTTAAGTTCATGGCAAAAACCAATGCATACATGTTCCTGTTTTAGTTTTCTACACCACCTTATAATCTATATGTTTTTGTTTCATTTTTTAATATAATTTTCTTTCATTTATTCTTCTCTCTTTATATGCTTTCTTTGATGATTGTCTATCATTGTGTTTGTTATACTGTTGTCATCATTCTTTGTTTAAAACAGGTATCTCATGTAAATGAGTCCCTGAGGCTCAATGGGATTAATAACCTGTATAAATAAAGGTTGAATGAAAAAAATAAGTAAACAAGCAGAGAAACAAGTGAAAATGCAGAATAGTGACCCTCAAGGACGAGGATTGGACAGCCCTGATTGAAGGAAACAGTCTTGCCTCATTACCGGTAAGTAAAATACAAACAGCTCAACATCATATGAACTAAAACACTTCATGTTTCATATGCAGCCAACATATCAGCATGTTTTATCCTTACCTGACAAATCTTCTACACTTATCTCGCTCATTTCCAAAGCACATGACCTCCGACACTCTGGACGGCAGCTTACGCCTCAGCCAGCGCGGAAGAGACCTCTCCATGTCCAGAATTGTGAAGGCTCTCTGAAGACAGGATTAAATTGCTTTGTAAAAGTCATTTAAATATGTTTCGTCAAGGTTTTTTTTCTGTTTGAGCTCAGTGTAATGCTGCCGTTTTCAGTATTATACATGTAGTATATAATAAGAAGTGTAGAGAACTGTTAACATAGAAACGTTAAAGCTGCTGTTGGTCACCTATCATGGTCACCATGGTAACTATACACTTATCTGTCACTCCCTGCTGCAAACTTAAAAGAGGCAAGACAGAAAGTTCAGCCTCAAACAATGGTGCTTGCAGATTCTTGTCTTGTGAACAGCAGAAGATTCTGGTCATACATGTGAATTTTGTGAAAGAAGACAAAAAAAATTCTACATTTTATTGTTTAATCCACAGTATTCTTGGGGGTGTCACTGTAGAAGCGAATGTGCATTGTACTTCCTGTCCGACACCGGAAGTGCCTTTATTCCATAGGCGAGTATGGATCGCGGGTGTTTTTGAAAGTTATTTTCATTCATTTTATCGGAGCAAACACAGCTTTTGTTTAAACGGAACGCTGCTCAAGCAGCATCCTGTCACATTTTAGTGAAGTCATTGCATTTAAGTCAGCCCTCTTTTATAAGCGTTTGAGTAAGAAAAAACGGAAATCAGGCTGCTTGGGTTAGTTAGTAACTGTTGTTTGAACGTAAGTTCTATTTTAAAGTTAACACTGCAAGAGTGCATTTAACTTTTACAAAGTTCATTGAGGGTAAAAACCTGAAATAAGGTACCTATGAATACTTATTACACAGTGAAACGCGTAAACCTCAGCTGATTAGTTTATTTGACTCAGTGCTACATTAAAAGTGAATATTTATTTGCAAACACTAACATGAGAACAATCTTTTGATTTTTTTCACACAAAATCAAAACTAAAAGATGGGAGATAACAATTATGATCAAGCTTTACAGCTGCTCACAGCAAAGCTTGAATCGTTAAGGCTTAGTAACATTCGCAGAAGAGAAACTTTTCAACAAGAAAAACTTAAGTTAAAACGTGAGATCAAACGAATTCAAAACAAAAAGATGGGAGATAACGATTGTGATGAAGCTTTACAGCTGCACACAGAAATACTTGAATTGTTCAGGCAAGATAACATTCGCAGAAGAGAAAATTTTCAACAAGAACAACTTGAGTTAAAAAGTGAGATTGAGCAATTAAAAATAAAACGGCGTGCTATAAATGGTTTTGATGTTCGTCAACTCCCTGACCCGATCTGGTTAAAAACAAAACCAGAGCGTGAACTACATTACCAAGAAAAGGTCAAATCCCACTCGCTGGAGCTGGAAGGGACAAGTTCATCAACTCCCTCTCCTAAAAAAGGCGAGAAAAAACATGTTTTTCAAACTAACAAACCACAACAGGAACCTGCCCGCTGGAACAATGAGCCAGAGTGGCTCAGACAAGACCCAGAGTACATAAAACGATTTCAAAGGACGAGCACACGTCCTGTCCCTGCACCTCGGACGAAGCTGCCCGAGATAAGCAAAAAACCACAAACGGTGGACGCCCGCTCTTTAAGTGACCCTCCGCGGTCTACACCGAGCAAAGGCCCTGCCCCTGCACTGCGGACTGGACAGTCCGGGAGTAGCAAAAGGTCACAGAAGTTCCAGGAAAAAGGCAACGCACCACTAAGCTCTGAGGAGATAGTGGACAAAAGTTGGTTGTTTGAAAACTTGAATGATATAGAGGATGACCGAACTGGTACATTGAGTGACCTTGTCTTTGATAACTCAGAGCACATGGATAACTCAGAGCACACAGTTAGTGACAACAATAGCAAACGACAAAAAGAAAAACGTCTCAAAAAAGGCCTTGAGCTACAACATCAGTTTAAACAATCAGTGATGAAACAGTGCGCTGTAACTGCTGTTGAGGCTCACATGCAAAACAAAACACCCTCTGAGGTGTGCCCAGGTCAAAAGGTCGTATCCCAGTCGCAAAAAATAGGAGAGGTTCACTCTCCTATAGACAGCGAGGATAAACACCGTCGTCTCAAAGGTCCTCTGACCTCAGAAGAGGCAGAGAACATGCGTCGGTTGATAAAAGAGTGGGATGATACTAGCGAGAATGAACAAGATTTTCAAACTGACATACACCGAAATGTTGGTACCAGTTGGAACAGTGACTCAAAATGGTTTAAAGGGAGCCCCGCCCCTGAAGCACCTCAGATTGAAAAGTCTGAGACAAGCAACGAACCACAAAAGGTAGGTGTTCACTCTCTAAGAGACCCACAACGGTTCAGATCGAACCAGATGGGTGAAAACCAAGGTCCATCGTTGGGTGGACTTCAAGAGAAATTGAAGGATGAGGACCTATACTCATGTAACTATGCGTGGTCCCAACAGACATCCCCGAGCCTTGGAACTGCACCTCCCGCGCCTCGAACAGAACAGTTCGAGACAGGCAAAAAGTCACGAATGTCCCGGAATAATGGCCCAACACCTCTATGCTCGGAAGAGACAGAGGAAGTAAGTAGTTTGTCAGTAGATTTGAATGTTACTGTGCTTGACCAACCTGATACAATGAGTGGCGTTATCATTGATAATGACACTATCAACATTGACCAACCTGGAGCGATGTGTAGCACTGTCTTTCACAAAGACTCAGAGCACACAAATAACTCAGCGCACACTACTACCAACATTGCCATGGATGTTGACAGCAAACCAATTGCTGACACACAACAACATCCTGAAGGTCATGATGCTGACAGCCAACAAGATGCTGACAGTAAACAAGATTACACAGACAGAGTCACACGTGAACAGAAACGTGGGCCAAGACCTGTGAGGTTTCTGTGTAACTTTATACAAAGGGGGGTGGCTAAGAAAGCTTACCTGCCTATCACACTGGAAGGTGTCCTTGAGCGTGAAGCCCTCCTGGATGGCAGTTCTGATATAACTATTATGTCGGCCAAGCTGTTCGAGGAGCTGAGGACCGCCGCTAACGGTGTTGACAGGCAAATACCCTTTGAGAAATGTGCTATTGAGCTACAGGGTCTCGCAGAGACGAGAACAACCCTAACAGCTATGGCTATGGTTCACATGCAGATTGGCGAAATGACAATACACCACCCGGTGTACGTGTCTAAACTTGACTCATTCCCATTTTTGGTTGGCCAAGATTTTATAAACCGCTTCAACGCGATTATAGATTATGGTCGACGGAAAATGTGGAGCACAGTGAGAAAACCCCTGCCAATAAAAGTGCTTCCTAGTTGCGATACAGACTGCCTAACCGCAGGTACCGCAAAGGACACACGGGACACCTCATCCGAGGACGAGAGCCCGGTAAGTGAACCTTCAACTACAGGTGAGACAGAAGAGACCCAAAAGTTGGACCAAACTCCGGTCCAACAAGAGAACCTCCTCTGTGAGCTGACACATTCAGCACTCCCTGACCACTGCCTACCACAGGTAGTGAAAGGTGTTGAGATCAAAGGATCCCACACCGAAGACGCTGTACTGTCCTCGGAGACAGGTAATTCGGCAATCAACCAAGCTTTCAATGAAACCTTGGTTCAAGGGCATCTGAGTCCAGAAAATGACAGTCAACCAAACGCTGACAGTCACAAGGACATCATTGTTGCAGATTACGAGGACCCCTCATCAGACAAGAAGGGGGCAAACTCACATTACCTACCACAGGTAGAGAAAGGTGTGGAGATCCAAGGACCCCACACCGAGGTTGCTGTACTGTCCTCTGGGACAGGTAATTCGGCTATCAGCCAAGCTTTCGATGAAACCTTGGTTCAGGAACATTTGTGTCTAGAACTACTCAGAAATGACATAGTTCTTACAGACTCAAAGAGCACCTCTTCAGTCAAGAAGTGGGAAGACACACACAACGACAGTGACCTGTCGCAGTCTGTACAATCAGACACACCAGCGATTGCGCCGACAGTTGTGACACACCTGAATTACGCGGAAAGAGGTAAACGTAAGAAGATACGTTGGCCAAAACCTAAACGATTCCTGTGTACCGTCTTCTCTCAGCTGCGCGAACAGCTTAAACTAAACGGTGGCATCCTAACTTGTGCCCATGGACGGACGTCCTCACCTGTGCTCGTGGTCCCCCATGACCAAAGGGGGGTGATGTTAGGCCATGCCAAAGACAAAGATTTGAATGTACACCTCAGAAACACTTTTGCTTTCGCCCAGAAAAACCTGGAAAGATCCGCTGAAGGACGTAAGGCGTACTATGACCAAAAGGCCTCTCACAATGAACTCCAAGTGGGAGACAGAGTCTGGTACTATACGTTCGCCCCAGCAACCGGGAAAGGAGGGTCCGAGACCGGAACTCTCGCCCGCAAACTAATGCCCAGGTGGACTGGACCTCATCTGATAACAGACAAAGTGTCCTCAGTCGTCTACGAAATCAAAATCAGCAAAGGCCGCAAAGAGCCAATTGCTAAATGGGTACATCGAAATCAGATCAAACCTTACAAGGCGTTCAATGACTCCACAAAAGACAAAGATCTCACAAACACACCGACTTCATGGGATAATAAGGTCGTCCAAGCACAAGTTAGTAAATAAACTAATCAGGTTTAAACTACCGTAATTTCCCACCCTATAAGTCACATTGTCCAATTTGAACTTAGAAACGCTAAGCCTAAACTCACAACAAAAAACTAACCTTAACAACTGTTTAAATCCACGAGATTTAATTTGACCTCGGTCATAAAGTTGAGACCTGTTTTCTTGTGTGTTACATCTTTGGAATCTGATGACAAGAGTGTGTCGAAGCAGTGAAACGTTGTTTCCGTGTTGTTTAGTCATTACTGTTGTCGTTAGTTGAGATATTGTTTTGGTTCTGAACACTCCCAGCCAAAAAGGTTTTGTATTAACATTGGTTAATGAATGATATGGATTTAACTATGCCAACATGCAGTTCGTTTTGTTAAATCTCAATCGTCGAAGAGTCAATGTAGTTTAAAGTTGCTCAAAGTACAATAAACTACATTGACCTCACAATTTCTAAATTGAACCGATCCGATCGTTTCAATTCTAGATTGTCTATTCATTTTGATGAGTCTCGCCATAGACTTCAAAATTTATTAGGAATACCAAATCCTACGTCGTTCGTCTAAAAGACAACAGACATTTAGATCAAACTATATTTCATTTTTCTATTTTAGTTTAACCTAAACTAAGTAATGAATGGAGGAATAGTTTGGAATTAGAGGCCTTCGTTACAGAAGCCCTCCAAAATTTTATAGGTACAGATCCCTATATCTAATTTTACAGAATTGATCCACCCCTTAATTGGTAATTGTAGCTGATCTAAACCATGATAGCTTACATACCAGGTGCATATAGGTAAGGCTTAATGTAAAATCCCAATCATAAGCCCACCTTAAAAAAACCACATAATTGCATGACACATAGAACCAGAGTGGCACTGACTGGAAACCAACCAGCCAACAACCTTCGATGTGGGGACCTGCAGCTCCAACGCTTGGTCTTCAACCTTCGTCCAAGGGCCGCCTCCTCTGCGTCAATCGAGGGATCCCCTCTACATGCTGATTATGAAAACAATTGGTGCTGATCAATCAACAAAGCTAATCGTTGTGGAATTACTGCTATGGAATTACCGCTGTGGATTATAAGACTTTGTTTCCCAAAGGATCACAGACTTTGTTTTCCAAGAGTTAACAGACTTTGTTTTCCGAAGGATTAAAAGCTTTTCGCAATGGGATTACCTCCGAACAGTATGGAATTTCCAAAACTTTATGGGATTATAATTTTTGATTTTTCTTTTCACTTGCTGGATTACTTCAAGATCAAAGACAGTTCAAGGTTTCCTTTCGTGTTGGACCCCATCCCCAAGGACTGGCGATGGCTTCCAAAAGGGGGGAGATGTAGTGGACCTACCCAGGGTCAAATTAAGGTCTTTGAACTGTCCAGTGATGACCTTTACTGACCTCTCAGTAAAGCAAGACATTTACTACAAAATCATTCATTTAGCTATAATCTGATAACATAGTCACCAATAAGAGACTATTTCTATCTTTGATTTTAAGCTGATGTGATCAAAAGAATAACTTTTGTCATTTTCATGATGTGTGCTTTTAAGCTGTGTTATTCTTTGAGAGTTAAACTGTGTTTCACTGCTGTGTTAAAGGGAAATATCGGGTCACAGAGACCCGACTGTTTTGTTTAGAAATAAGAAGACAGTTTAATCATGAACAAGGCTCCAGCTTTCTCTGTCTGTTCCCTAAACAAAGCTCTCTCTGCTCTGGCTGACCTTGGGCCTGATAAGGCAAGTCCACTCCTCTCTTTGTTCCTGCTTTTTAAGTTCTTACTGTGCGAGAACGCTTCGAGAGTTTGTTGGGAATTTCAAAGAGATGTGAACCTTTCCCAAGAGCTGGGTACGTTTTGGTCAAGAGCTAACGACCTGCGTCTTCAGCTAAGGACTGATAACAGGCTGTTATGAGTCCACCTCGAACGAGCGTTTGTTATTCCTTCCTGGAATAAATTATCTTGAGCCAAGAAACCACGACTGCCACGACTTCTGCCGACGAAAGCGAGTATCACCGACACCGACAAGGTAAACACGCGTGGAGTCCAGCTTGGACTTGCGGGACCGACGACTCGTCAGTCTAAAGTTGACCACAGCTCTTTACCAGAACCAAGGCGGACGTCTTAAGGTAAAGGAGCAGCTGTTTGCTTGCTGGAGGTGTGATGATATCTTAGCTGGACGCGTACTGAAGAGTGTCATCTGGTTTCATAAATGCAAGATAAACTTCCTCTCTTAACCTCCCAATTCTTCTTAAATCTTTCCTCCTATTTCTTTTCCCTCTCAACCTAAGCTGGAAACTATATTTTTAAGCTGAAATGCCCCTCAGACTAAATATGTGTAACATCTAGTATTTATGTCTGTTGTGTTAAATCAAGTGTGCTGACGTTTTAATTTGAAAGAAAGTGAAATCATGTCAATCAAGTGTAATGGTGTTAATTTAGTTGATTTATTTTAAATAAATGATAGTGTCTCTTTGACATATCAAACTAAGTTAACGTCTTTGTCACTTAATGGCTCTGTTTATTTATCCATCATAAAGATCACAGAAATATTGGGTAAACTGAAAAAGAACAGAATCCGTGAATTTACTATTCAATCTGAATAAGTAGATTAATTAAGGATAAAGAGGTCAGTATTAATATTGACCTCCTCATAATTCTTACATGTCTACCGGGGTTCAGGTACCTGCTGTGCTGTTCGCGGCTGCACCAACAACCGGACCAAGCTAAATCTTTGGCTAAAACAACAGTGTTTTCAACACGGACCCAAAACAAAGAAAGAGTGTTCCTGCATCCTTCTCTATGGCTGTGTCTGCGCGATCAGGTAACATCTGTAATTTCTTTTTATTCAGGGAGGGTTTATTAATGAGAGTTTTGGAAGATTTACTGTCTTAAAACGATAGATCTCAGACGCGACCGGTATTTTTAGCCGAGATAGCTGCTAATAAACCTTAGCCGAGAGGCCGGAGCAAACGCGTTCGCTATTTATGTAGTTTTAAATTATGTCTGCGCGATCAGGTAACATCTTTTTATTCGGGGAGGGTTTATTAATGAGAGTTTTGGAAGATTTACTGTCTTAAAACGATAGATCTCAGACGCGACCGGTATTTTTAGCCGAGATAGCTGCTAATAAACCTTAGCCGAGAGGCCGGAGCAAACGCGTTCGCTATTTATGTAGTTTTAAATTATGTCTGCGCGATCAGGTAACATCTGTAATTTCTTTTTATTTGTCCCTCCTCTTTTAACAAAACGAGTGGTGTTCCCACATTTTTAATGAACTAAAACAACAAAGTTTGGACTGTCTTCAACTGTATTACTCGCATGTAAACAAACGGTGTTTCCGGTCAACCGGAAGTCGTGTGCACATTTCGCGCAAAGCATCATGGGGCGTAGGAATACTGTGGATATGTTTTAAGCTGAAAAGCTTGTAGGAAGTTTGCATGCAAAGGTTTTAAATTTTTTGACATTTCAAAAGTTGGTGTGCAACATTAATTTAAACATCGTGTGAGGGGAAAAAAATCATAAACTTAAACTGTGTAAAAACTGATAATAAAGTCCAACTTTCTGCGCCCTGTTTAAACCTTAAATGATGTTTCTGCTGTGAAGTCTGAGCTGCAGAGCTCCAAACAAGGCTGGGATTTCTCGATTTCTCACCAAACTCCCATTGATAACCATTGTTGTCGTTTTTTCCTTGAATTTTATTTTACATGGTATGATATATACCACTACCAAATGTCACAGCATATGATTCCTGAGCCATATACAGTACAGTAATTTACATTTTTATTTACAAGCTGTTCAATCAGATACAGAACTAAAACTTCTAGTAAGAGCGCTCCATTCTGCATTGGAACTCCCTAATTGATGTCTAAGATGGATTGGAGGGCGTTCCTACCTGCAGGTTCCAGATGGTCTCACTTTGTCCTGAGATTTTTTCAACCGTGTTTCCCATCAGGGCTATGAGCATGTTGAGCATCAGGATGTAGGTGAGCGCGATGTATGAGATGAGCAGGATGTAGAAGACTTCTTTGTACTGAACGTGGTCAGTGAACTCCAGATCTCCCATCCCGATGGTGAACTTGAACAACTCCAGCGTTGTGAAACGGATGTCATTGTAACTTGGCTTCCTGCACTTGAACGTTTCAGCGTCAGAGCTCCTTTGTCGTGCCAGAGAGTCGTTATTCATCTCCACAGGCGAGTCATCGATTAGAGTAACAACAGCTACCGGAGGTAAAAAATCTGAAGCTGTAAACTTTAAAACCCACTTCTTTATAGATTGTTGAATGGATTTATAAATCAAAGTTTTACCAGCAGAAAATCCAAACAGCAAAACGATGTAGACACAAAGAAAGTGCAACAAGTCTCCCAGGATCATCTAAAGAGACAAAATACTGTAAACCACAACCAGTTTCTGATGGACCATCGTTCTCTGACCTCTGGTCTTACTCTTTGCATCATGACGTTGTAAATCCCCAGCTGCCTGGATCCTCTTGTGTAATACAAAACATTCATCCAAGCAAGAGCTAGGGACAGAACCAGGAACCCAACGTATTCCTTCAGCCCACAGAAGTACAGAAAGACAGCGATCAGGAGGTGGGCTGCCTGCAGAAAACTGCAAACAGGTTGAGAAAACAAACATTTTATAGGTGTTCTTTAAAGCATCAGGCAAAAACATCTAGTCATGATCACAGTACAGCTGTGGTGTGAATATTTCACTAGAACATTATAACATGTTTTGCACTTGCTGCAGTCCTCTGACACATGGACATAGATGTGGTTACAGTCTGTCAGGGGACTCTGACACAATAGTTGTTGCTATTGAGAGAATAAAACACCAGAGGAAGAATCATGCAGCGAAATAAAAAAGTTGGTTGGATCCTAGAGTTTAGTATAGGGAACCTGGTCTGAATGACTATAGACCGGTGGCCCTCACCCCGATAGTCGCTAAATGTTTTGAGAAACTGGTCATGTCCCACATCAAGGCAACCGTCAACATCAATGAGGACCCTCATCAATACGCATACCGTGAGAACCGATCAACAGAGGACGCCATTTCTTCCGTGGTCCACACTGCTCTCACCCACCTGGATCAGAAGGACTCATACGTGCGTCTGCTCTTTGTGGACTTCACATCTGCCTTCAACACCATGATCCCCCAAACTCTGATAGACAAACTATCTACACTTGGACTAAGCCCCTCTATTTGTAACTGGATACTAGACTTCTTAACAGACAGACCACAGTCCGTGAAGATCCACAACTTCTCCTCCTCCACCATAACCCTCAGCACTGGCTCTCCTCAGGGATGTGTGCTGAGCCCCCTTCTGTTCACTCTGCTCACATATGATTGTACAGCCACACTTCCAGGCTGTCATATTGTTAAGTTTGCAGATGATACAGCGGTGGTGGGATGCATCACAAACAATGATGAGTCCAGCTACAGACAGGAGGTGGAACATCTGGAGAGCTGGTGCAAAGAGAACAATCTTCACATGAATGTGAAGAAGACAAAGGAGATGATTGTGGACTTCAGAAGGAACAAACACACCCATGCCCCACTGGTAATAGGTGGGTCTGCAGTGGAAGTGGTCTCCAGCTACAAATACCTGGGTGTACACCTGAATGATAACCTCAGCTGGAGCAACAACACCACCAGCCTGATCAAGAAAGGTCATCAGAGACTCTACTTCCTCAGACGGCTGAGACGAGCCGGTCTGAGCAGCCCAGTTCTCACCTCGTTCTACAGGTGTGCAGTGGAGAGCATCCTGTGCTCCAGCATCAACGTGTGGCATGGAGGCTGCACAGTTGAAGAAAGAAAAGCTCTGCAGAGAGTGGTGAAGGCTGCACAGAAGTCTGTTGGAGTCAGTCTCCCCACCATCACAGACATTTACACCTCTAGATGCAGGAAAAGAGCCACCTGTATCATGAAAGACCTCACTCATCCAGCACACTCACTCTTTGCCCCACTCCCCTCAGGACGGAGGTTGAGGAGCATCAAGTGTAGAACCACTAGACTGAGGAACAGCTTCTACCCTGAGGCTGTTAGACTCATGAATAAATAAAAATAAAATTAAAATAAACACTGCAAAATATCACATCATGGTGATGCTGATATGTTTTCTTGTTGCTGTGTTCATCTGTGACCATCTGTGACCATCTGCTCATACAAACTCATGTTCGTGCTGCTGTTTATTCCCACTATATTAGGCTTAGTGTATTACTAGTTGATGTTTTTCTTAGTTAGTTCTCGATGTTATTACTGTTTTTCTCTTTCATTTGTTGTTGGATGTAACTGGGACCTCGTGTACATAATCTCGTTTTCATCTCATGTACCACATGCGGTGCAAATGACAATAAAGACTCTCTGACTCTCTGACTCTCTGACTCTGATTGATCCAATCTGTAAATACTGTATGTTGTGATGTAATTTAATGATTTGTTAATTAAATTATTCAGTTCATAAATTGACGTTTCATGTCTTTACATCTCATCACTGAGTCACAGATTTATTGAACATTAAACTGAAAAAGATGAGAACCCGTGAATTATGATGATAATTTGTGTCAGTCAAACCCTGCTCAAATTTACATCTAAGAATAGGTAAATCAGTAAACTGACTAAGTGCCTATTTTATTACAGTTGTATTGTATTGTATTGTATTGTGCCATGTTGTATTGTATTATATTGTGCTGCATTGTATTGTAGTACTATATTGTATTGTGCCATGTCGTATTGTTTCAAGCTGTGTTGTATTGTGCTGTATTGTGTTATATGGCATCGTATTGTGCTGCATTGTGTTGTATTGTGTTGTATTTTATCGTATTGTGCTGTATTGTGTTGTATTGTGCCATGTCGTATTGTGCTGTGTTGTATTGTATCGTATTGCGCTGTATTGTGTTGTATTGCATCGTAATTTGCTGTATTATGTTGCATGGGTTGTATTGTATTGTGCCATATCGTATTGTGCCATGTCGTATTGTGCCGTGTTGTATTGTACTATATTGTATTGTGTCGTGTTGTATTGTGCTGTATTGTATTGTACTATATTGTATTGTGCCGTGTTGTGTTGTATTGTATTGTTTCAAGCCATATCGTATTGTGCCGTGTGTATTGTATCGTATTGTGCCATATTGTATTGTTTCGAGCCACATCGTATTGTGCTGTGTTGTATTGTATCATGTTGTGTCGTTTCATATTGTATCAGATTCTGCACACATTCTGGTTTTGTCCCTCTTTGTGCAACAATAATAAAACTTTGAAGGCAACTTCTTCTCCATATGGGAGAGGATTAGGGCCACTATGTAAAATAGTATTTTTTCCTAAATTCTGACTTTTTTTCCCCTTTTTTTTTGTGATTCTGTGATTAAAGTCAAAATTCCGACTTAACTCACAGAATTCTGATCAAGTCTGAATTCGGGGAAAAAAATTACTGTACATTGTGGCCCTAGTCCTCTGTATCTCCATTATTGTCCTTTTTAATCAGATTTTCACAACACAGAAACGGCCCTGTGATGGACTTGCGACCTGTCCAGGGTGTCCCCCGCCTCTCGCACAGTGATAGCTGGACATGGGCACCAGTGACCCCACGTGACCCGAAAAGGAAGAAGCAGGTAAAGATAAAGACAATGGATGGATGGATAACACAGAAACTCCAACCTTTGTACACAACATACAAGTATGGTATTCAGTTTCAACCTGTCAGTTTTACTTCTAAATATCTAATGAAGGATCTGATCAGATTTAACACTGACTTAAAAACCTACAAATCTCAAATTTGCCTTTACGTGTTTTTGCCTTATACCAGAGATACGCAACTCTTCAGAAAAAATAATTTCAAGAAAGTTCAACACATTTAGCTTTAAACAGCCAGTTGTCTATATTTGGACCTTTTTTAATCAAATATTTTATAGTTTTAAAAAATCTTGCAATCTAAAAAAAAAAACAATATTTGGAGGCCTCACTTAAATATTCTCAACAATTTTGACCAAAGCATCTCAGCTGTGAAGTTTCTCTACATTTAATAAATACTTACAACAGAATTTCACTGAATCCATCAGTGAACAGAGCTCTTGTGGTCGGAGGGTTTTTCTTGAAGATTATAATCTAAAGATGAACGATCAGACAGTCAACACGGTCATGTTGGACTTATTTCCATGGGATTTATTCATTATTTTTTGTCTCACCGTCTTATAAAGAAACCGGACTGCTCCGAGGACGCTGATGATCTCACCGGCACAGCGGAGGTGGTCAGTGGGACTGTTTTCTATAGGAAATGGAGGCTGTGGGTGAAAAGGAACACATCAATTGTCCTTTGGAGGTTAGCAGAATATTACCTACATTCATCTCTTTGCCTTACCTGTCCGTCCTTCCTGTAGAAAGCCACAGTGGTGAAGATGGTCAGGTACGTCAAATAAAGGCCCAAATTCATCAGGAATAGTTTGTAAGCAAACCTCTCCCATTTATCATGGAGAAGGCTGCGCAGAGGCTCAATCTGGAGCATCTCGGGACGATTCTAAAACATAAATTCACAACTTATATGTATAAATAAAAACCTTTCTGTAACTCTTTATTGGTTTGTTGTATCGGTTCAGTGTGGATGCTGTATTTTAATCAGAGAATCAACAGCCTCACAAAAGCCTCACAGAGAATTACATCTTTTATTGAGCAGCGTAAAAGCTTCATAACAACTAATATCATGGTTTTCAGTTTTTTGTTTCTGTTTTGGGACTTTTTTTAAAGTTATTTTTCTCATGCTGTTTAGTTTCGGCATTGTTTTTTGTTCAATTTGTTCATTGCCTTCCTGTGAGGAGTTTTCCACTGCTTATCGTTACTCCTCAGTCCTGCCCCGCCCACTCTCACCTGGCCCCAGCTGTCATCATGCCAGGTGTTTCCACTACATTCACGAGCCTCAGTCCTCATAACCCTTCAGTTTTCATTCAGTGGAGAATTATGGGTCCACACACCACGTGCAGGTCCAGGTCACTTAAGGCCCCTCAGGTCTACACGATCTCTGTGGTTTTTTTATAGAACTTGTTTGGACGTGGATGGCACTGTCGTAGGGCGGACACCCAAAAGTTCCATTCAAGACAACTGACAGCAATGGGCAAATAAGAGAAATGTCCCAAATGTCTCACCGTCCTCTGCCACATTTCTACGCATTCTCTGGAGTGACGAATCGCGCTTCTCCATCTGGCAATCTGATGGATGAGTCTGGGTTTGACGGTTGCCAAGAGAACGGTATTGTCTGACTGCAATGTGCCACGTGTAAAGTTTGGTAGAGAGGGGATTATGGTGGGGGTTGTTTTTCACGAGCTGGGCTTGGCCTCTTAGTTGAATGGAACTCTGACTGCTTCAGCACACCAAGACTCAGATCTGATACACCCATATGTCCCTCCACGTGCTTTGAGGTCAGAGGATCAGGTGCTCTTGATAGTTCCAGAAACTCGCCTTAAGCGCAGGGGTGACAGGGCGTTCTCTGTAGCAGGCCCAAGACTCTGGAACGAGTTACCGCTGCTCATCAAACAGGCCCCCTCCCTCTCGGTTTTCAAATCCCGGTTAAAAACTCACTACTACTCCATCGCTTTCAATGCCAGCTGATTTGTATTGGATCGTTTGATTTATGATCTGCAATGTTTTTATGTTTTTCGTGTTGTACTTCATTGTATGTGTTGCCTGTTGCGTGTTTGTTTGTCCAGCACTTTGGTGTGGACTTGTTCCTGTTTAAAGTGCTTTATAAATAAAATGGTATGGTATGGTATGGTATTTTGGACAATTCCATGCTCCCAACTTTGTGAGACCAGTTTGCAGGTGGAACCATCCTTTTCCAACACGACTGTGCACCAGTGCACAAAGCAAGGTCCATAAAGACATGGATGGCAGAGTCTGGTGTGGATAAACTTGACTGGCCTGCACAGAGTCCTGATCTCAACCCAATAGAACACCTTTGGGATGAATTAGAGCGAAGAATGAGAGATAGGCCTTCTCATCCAACATCAGTATGTGACACAAATGCGCTTCTGGAAGAATGGTCAAAAATCCCCATAAACACACTCATAAGACAGCCTTCCAAGAAGAATTGAAGCTGTTCTAGCTGCAAAGGGTGGACCAACGTCATATTGAACCCTATGGATTTTATACAGTATATATAAGCTCAGTAGTCAAGGCAGGTGGACAAATACTTTTGGCACTGTAGTGCATGTTGTACGTGTACTCTTCTCCTGAAACACTGAACTTCTCCAACAAACATGTTACATCAACAACAGTCATTAGTGAAACAGAAAACCGTAGACGTGTATTTCTTACGGGTATTTCACTCCCAAAGATGATCATCTCCAACACAGAGTTGTTTTCATTGGTGTCAATGGAGCTCATGTCATACAGGGAGGAGTGAACAGGCCCGTAAACCCATTCTGTGAACTTCCTCGACAGCGGTCTCGTCTCTTCATCCAAAAATTCTCGAGTCAGCATGTGCCTGAAGAGCTGAAAGACACCAAATGAGATCAGCTAACTTGGAGCAGTTATCCATCAAATCGTCTTGCAGATGAGGAAATGGCTGACGTTAACATGTCTTGAAATTTTTTGTTGTTTTTACCCAGCTAACTTGAAATGTTGCAGAACCTACCCCGATCCTGCCGAGCTTGGCAGCTAATTTCAGGGGAGTCAGACCTTCATTGTTTTCAACCGATTCCAACAGAGTTTGGTGGTTTTTCTCAAGCTTGTGGTACTGAAGAAGAATCTCATCGTACATCCTTGCAGCTATTTCTGTGTTTTCTGTTGTGTTATCAGCTATGACCACCAAAGTGTGCAGCACCGTGTTTCCCAGTGAGTCCTTGTCTGTGGCGTCAGCTCGTCTGTAGGGGTTGTCCATGAGGAACGACACGATCTCTGGCTGGTTTGTGCAGGCAGCCAGTGACAGAGGAAGCTCCCCTGTTGAAAAAATAAATGCACACGTTTGAAGACTGAATCAGAAAGAACTAGAGAAAGTGCATTTCCTGCAAAACTATAGTGTGAATGCCGATTGCTGAAGAACCTGCTGTAAAACAGCTGAAGTTAGATAAAAAAACATGCTGAAATGTATGAATAGAAGAACATTAAAGCCCAAGTTATCAGAAGAAAGCAGAAAGAACACATATTTACTGAATTAGGTTAAAAAAGCAGAAATGAGCACAACAGGAAATTAGCTAAAACCTGAAATTAGCACAAAATAACTGAAAGTTAGCTGAAAAGGCTTGAAAGAAGCTTAAACAACCAGAAGGAAGTGGAGGGAGCTGAAATAAGAGTTAAAAAAAAGTGTAATAGCTGAAAAAGCTAAATTTTGCACAAAACAGCTAAAAACTGAACTAGCAGGAAAAAACTGAAATAGCAGAAAAAAGCTGAACGCAGCATAACAAGCTGAAATGACAAGAAATAAGTAAATTAGGCTGAAAGTAGCAAACATTACCACAAAAAACTTCAGTTTGAAAAACTGATTGAAAAAACTGAAATAAAATTAAATAAAAATAAAAAGTTTGAAAACAACTGAAATTAGATTTTTTTAAATGCTTAAAAAACTAACTGAAAAATGTATAACAAGCTTAAATAAGCAGAAGAAAGTAGAAAGAACATGTTTGCCCAGTTAGACTGAAAGAAGCAGAAATGAGCACAAAAAAGTTGAAATTATCTGAAAAAGCATAAATGAACAAAATTAAACAGCTGAAAAGCAGAAAGAAACTTTACATTACCAGAAAGCACATATTTGCTGAAATAGGCTGGAAAAAAGAAACGAGCACAAAAAATGTGGAATTTGCTGAAAAAGCTAAAATTATCATAAAACATATTTATATATATATACAGTATATATGTGTGTGTGTGTGTGTGTGTGTGTGTGTGTGTGTTTATATAGCTGAAATAGTAGAAGCTGAAACTTGAAGAAATAAGCTGAAAGGAGCATAACAAGCTGAAATTAGCAGAAAGAAGGGAAGGAAATAAGAAAATGTAGTTATCAGAAAGAACTTAAAAGAATCACAAAACAGCTGAAATTAGCAGATTTTTTTTATTTTTATTTGCTCAGGGAAGCTGAAAGAAGCTGAACCAGAACAAAATGTGAAAGGAGCAGTAAAAGGTTGTAAACACTAAAGATTTGAAGGAGGTAAAATGAGCTCAATTCTTTTTCTATGAGGAAAACGCCAATACCTAAAGTCATAGCAGGATTGTCCTGAAAGAGTTGAACGTTTTGATTTATGATTTGTTTGAAATAGCTGAAAACTGCGAGAGTAGAATTGCGTGGAGAAACATGCAAAAGAAAAACGGATCACAATTGCGTGAATGCTTCATGAGCATTCACAGAAAAGCATCTTGTTAAGTGTATTTTGAGTTAATTTACTCACCAAAATAAAAGCCCAGTCTTGATTTATGCTGGAAAAATGTGCCGTTGGCCTTTGCTTGCACATCGGCTCCTTTCTGGACCAACAGCTTGACGTGATCAAAGCTCCTTCTTTCTATGGCAACATGCAAGGCTGTCTGACCTGAGGCAGGTTGGATATTTTCAGGTTGAAAAACAGATTTTTATTTTTTAAATCATCAAGTCAGTTACACATATTCACCCCAAGCCAATTTTTTTTAAAGGTTTGGTACATTCTGTTTTTTACAAAGCAAAGTTAATTAAAATGAGGAATCAGTCATGATAACCCATCTGATTGCTCACCTTTATAGCAGGGATCTGTATAAGATGCATTGATCAGGTTTTCTAAATCTTTTGTTTTCTCTGCAGCGTCAAGGAGGAATTCAACTGTGTCGTTTTTTCCATCTTTCAGGTTCAACAAAGCCTTTAAAAGTGCCGTTTTTCCATTAGTTTCATCTGAAATACAATTATTAAAATGTTGTCTCACTTAGATCTTAAACTACAGTTTAAACACCACAACACCTTATATACTAAGACACTCTGTTTATTGCATGTATTAACTGATCATTTATTATTTTCTATCTTTGGACAGAACTTTTTCCACATTGTTGTCTCCTGTAAGATCAACAAAGTGGCTTCTATTCCACTTGCCTGTAAAATCTGGGCTTGTGAGTCTCTTGTCGTGAACTTGCAGGTATTCAAGCAGGCCATTAAGCTGTGTTCTGTCCCCCTGAGAGGCTGCTTTAAACACCTTGTCCCTCGTGAACACTGAGCCGAAGGTGTTGTCAACATCAGCAGGCCTGAAATGTAAGCAAAACAAAAACGAAGCTCAGTGATCGGAATGGTGCAAAAATAAATAAATAAAAAAAACAGGTTAAAACCATTCAAACTCATTTCACGATGGTATTTGTTGATGGGTTGGCAGAAGAGTTTGTGAACAAAGATGGCCTCACGAGATGACACCTGTTTACAGGAAATATGACACCACGCTACTTGACATTAACTTCAAATGACCTACGAGATGGAAATAAAACTCCATTTCTTTGCCAGTACGATTACCTTGACAGAGAGATGTTGGTGTCCATAGGCACAGGGGAGATCTCTGAGTCTTCTTTAGGAAGAAGCAAATCAAGGCCTTCACCGTTTCCTTCCTTCTCTTCTCCTTGGCCTCTGTTGGGCTCCTTTTTGTCTCCTTCTTCCTCCTTATTCATGTTCAGCTCAGTCGATGAAACGAATACCCAAAGTATCAACAGAGTAAGAAGAGCTACGAGTCCCCAGGTGTAAAACTGCAGAAGATGTGGATGAACACATGAGGTAATGCTTGGTGACGCTGCTGATGCTCCGCCCTCTCCAGGTGAGCAGACCTGCTGCTGGACAGTGATCAGATCAGCACGCCTCTCTTCAGGGTGGCGGGTGTTTTAACATGTCAGTGCGCACAGCAAGGGGGTACAAACATTTGACAAACAACAGCTCATTGTATCAGCAGAGTTTTACAATAAGCTACAGCGCATCAGACTGTTCACATAGTGTTTTGATTTTTATGAAAATAATAATCCATGTTTTATTGTAGGACAAACTTTTATTTTTATTTAAACATTACTGTACAGGTAAAAGTCTCACTGAGTCACAAGGACTCATTTTCAAGAGAAACCTGTGTTAGACAGTCAACATATAGAATACAGACAACAATATACAACAATAAAAATAAGTGTTATAAAAACATTGGTCCTGTTAACAGCATAATCCTGTTAACAGCATAATCCTGTTAGCAGCATGGTCTTGTTAGCAGTGTGGTCCTGTGTTGTTAGCAGCATGGTCTGTGTTAGCAGTGTGGTCCTGTTAGCAGCATGGTCTTGTTAGCAGTGTGGTCCTGTTAGCAGTGTGGTCCTGTTAGCAGTGTGGTCCTGTTAGCAGTGTGGTCCTGTTAGCAGTGTGGTCCTGTTAGCAGTGTGGTCCTGTTAGCAGTGTGGTCCTGTTAGCAGTGTGGTCCTGTTAGCAGTGTGGTCCTGTTAGCAGTGTGGTCCTGTTAGCAGTGGTCCTGTTAGCAGTGTGGTCCTGTTAGCAGTGTGGTCCTGTTAGCAGTGTGGTCCTGTTAGCAGTGTGGTCCTGTTAGCAGCATGGTCCTGTTAGCAGCATGGTCCTGTTAGCAGCATGGTCCTGTTAGCAGTGTGGTCCTGTTAGCAGCATGTTCCTGTTAGGA
>JBBPBX010017463.1:0-10254 GCA_038048925.1 Garcialebias charrua
TTATAAATTTGCTTCGTTCATAAATGAGAAGACTTAAACTGTCAAACTGATTGGCAATTTAGTTGTGCTGTTTAATTATATTTTTTTGTATTTTTAATTAGGGGCGGATATGTTTTTTAAGCCAGGTAGCTGATCGTTTGGTTTACAGCCACTTATTAAAAAGCTCACAAGTGGCAGTACACTAAACGATTCAGGAACACAAATAGCAGTGAGAGACCAAGGTTCACTGAGGCCAAGAATACCTGAACGCACACACAACACAACGTAAGGCACACAAAAATCAAAATATCAAGCCATTCAGGGGCGATTGTAGAATATGTCCTTAGGGGTGCTTTGCCCCCAGTGCTGACAATGACTCTTGTCTTGAACAGGGGGGCCTGGCCAATTCAATTCAGTTTATTTATACTGTGTAGTGCCAAGTCACAACAGAATCATCTCAGGGCACTGAACAGAAACATTCATCTGAGGAGCAGACTGCTTTGAATTTAACGCCATCACAGAACATCACAGGCCATTGGCGTCAGAAGCATTTGTAATGTGTGGGGGTCAGGGGGTCCATCCATCCATGCATCCATTATCTTTTACCTGCTTCTTCCATTTTGGGTCACGGGGGTCGCCCATGTCCAGCAATCAATGTGCAAGTGATGTGACGGGGTCGGCCGCTGGCCTTTATCATCTTTGACATATTTCCAAACTTCCTTTAGTTTTTGAAATGGAATCAACTGCATTCCAGCTTCTAAACACTCAGGGTAACACGTTTCTGAATTTCATGTTCACTCTTATAAGAGATGTGTTAAAAAACAACGCAAAAAATGTGTCATTACATTTGAAGCACATTTTGTGTTAATTTTAACACACAATATGTTAAAATTGCAACAAAAGTGTAACACACTGTATGTGTTGAATATTTCAACACATAATTGTGTTGGTTTGTTTTTGTCAGATGCAAGTGCTCCCT
This sequence comes from Garcialebias charrua, assembly GCA_038048925.1. Taxonomy (NCBI): domain Eukaryota; kingdom Metazoa; phylum Chordata; class Actinopteri; order Cyprinodontiformes; family Rivulidae; genus Garcialebias; species Garcialebias charrua. Next base: position 959 of record JBBPBX010017463.1, read on the forward strand.
CATGCCATCATATGGTATAACTGATCTCAATGACAGCAACAAGTGTTGTTTTTTCAAGTTTTTCTATTTTTATTGTTCATTTATATCTTTTTACTTTAACTAATTTAAAACTGCTATTGTTATTATAACTGTATTGTGACAGGATTTAATCACTTTAAAAAAATGTGCAGCACAGACAATTTTTTTTGGGGGGGGGGTATTATCCAACATCATAAAGAAATACTCGTTAAAATTGTAGCAAATACACAATCTTACTTTTTGTAATTTACATTAAACACTTTTCATTAAATCTATAAATTACTAAGACCTTTTTTTAACATAATTTTAATACATGCTTGATTTTTGTTAGCCAATAAAATATTCAGACAATTCTTAAATATTTATAATAATAATTAGAAAGTATGAGTATGGTTATGAGCTAAAAAGGTCATCCAGACTTCCAAGAGAGGAGCAACCTGACGTCAGCACAAGTGGGCGGGACTAAGCCACCAGAAAAAGGAGGGAGTTTTTCCCGCCTCACGACTAAAGCCCGAGATACACTCATGCGTCCTCAGGTACGCCACCATACGCGCGCATTTTGTGCGCATGTGTTTTGCTGATATGCTTCAGCATATGTCAGAAACTATCAGCTTTCAAACGCTCGCGTTCTCCTTGTTGTAATATGAGCAGCTGCACACGGAGGGGGCTCAACTGAGCTCGCTGATTGGTTACTTGCTGACACGCCTACTGAAATGATTGACAGCCAGCTCATGTAGCGCCTTGAAGACCGCGGCGGTGTTCATGCGGTGTTTCTACTATATTTAAATTTTTTTCGCTTTGAAAAAGTACAAGGAAAAACAGCAACGCTAACCGCGACACATTTACGTCTATTAAAAAACATCAAATTTTATACATTCGCCTACATTTTATCTCGGCACCCCTGAAAAGTAAAGAAACCATCATTAGGATTTTGTAGAAAACTCAGTTCTCAAACGTTAGATTTACCAAAATATTGAATACATTTTGAATAAATATGGAATAAATGATGACGCTCATAAACAGGCCAGTAACATCTATTAATTCTTTTAGCACGAGTCGGATCCTCGACGCCACCTGTCATCAGTCCAGCAGGCTTGTCAGCAACTGACCAATCAGCGACCTCAATTTGTCCTGAAGTGAACGCCCCCTTACCTGCAGGAGCTGCAGCCTGGTTTTCCTCCAACAACACTGTGGGTGGTGTTTTCCTTTATGAACGCTTTGCAGTCATGGACCTTTTTATCACGTCAAGTCAAGGTTCTTTATTGTCATTCGCATTGCATGTGTACACAGGGTTCCACTTACATCCAGCAATAGCAAAAATATAAATTGTAAAAGAAACAGTAAATAAGGAACTAAGATATAAACTAAATGTGAAAAAAATGGTGATATTGTGACAAATCATCAGAAAAAAATGGTTAAATGTTGTCAGTGGGAACATGTAATTCAGACACGTGTTACCCTGAGAGTTTAGAAGCTGCAATGCAGTTGATTCCATTTCAAAAACTAAAGGAAGTTTGGAAATATGTCAAAGATGATAAAGGTCAGCGGCCGACCCCGTCACATCACTTGCACATTGATTGCTGGACATGGGCGACCCCCGTGACCCAAAATGGAAGAAGCAGGTAAAAGATAATGGATGCATGGATGGATGGACCCCCTGACCCCCACACATTACAAATGCTTCTGACGCCAATGGCCTGTGATGTTCTGTGATGGTGTTAAATTCAAAGCAGTCTGCTCCTCAGATGAATGTTTCTGTTCAGTGCCCTGAGATGATTCTGTTGTGACTTGGCACTACACAGTATAAATAAACTGAATTGAATTGGCCAGGCCCCCCTGTTCAAGACAAGAGTCATTGTCAGCACTGGGGGCAAACCACCCCTAAGGACATATTCTACAATCGCCCCTGAATGGCTTGATATTTTGATTTTTGTGTGCCTTATGTTGTGTTGTGTGTGCGTTCAGGTATTCTTGGCCTCAGTGAACCTTGGTCTCTCACTGCTATTTGTGTTCCTGAATCGTTTAGTGTACTGCCACTTGTGGCTGGAAACCAAACGATCAGCTACCTGGCTTAAAAAACATATCCGCCCCTAATTAAAAATACAAAAAAATATAATTAAACAGCACAACTAAATTGCCAATCAGTTTGACAGTTTAAGTGGGTTATTAATAAAAAATGTGCTTATTTATTAAAATATGAGGAGAGAAATGTGATATTCACATTACGGATCAAAACATGGGCAATAATTTGTAAAGTCTTCTCATTTATGAAAAATGCAAATTTATAAAGTGTAACTGTAAGTTACTGTAAGTTACTCTTTTACAATTATAAATTATTATTGTAAATGTTATGATTATAAAAAACTTAATAGTGGTAAAAAGTTATTTTTCAGAATGCATTGCAGCGTGAACTAGCGCCGTGGGTGTGACAATATTGTATTTATATGTAAAAATGTAGAGAAAATGAATAATGAGTAAATGAATATTTTCTCCATAAAATTGTAAGTTGTTTCAGTGAGTACAGCTACTAATAAAATAATGAAATGCTGTGTTTTGTCATTCTGTTTTCCCATATAACAGAACAGTGGGGGAACGATCCAGCAACCTTGGGGTTTGTAATCAGCTGCTCTGGATCTGCCCCATTTGGGCAGATCCAGAGGCCATGACATTTGTGTTACAAGCTGCTTAGAAGTCGTTTAAGGTGTGTGCGAAAGTAAACAATGTTATTTGATTAACAGTTTAAAAAGAGACAGCGACGTATCCCGTTTTCTCACGTCGTGGAGAGTGGAAGAATGTCTTTGATCTCAACCACCGTAACTGGTCTAGAGCTTCCCACGCAGCCGATGCTGCCTCGTAGTGAAAGTGATTGTTCAGATGGTTTTATGTGCTTTCATGCCCATGCCCAAATCGATTACGGTTTTTGCTCACAGTTGCAATCTGGCTTCATATTAAATAATGCATGAATTAGTAGAAAGCCTGAATCCTTTTGCACGGCTTATTTTCTTATTTTTGTTGATTTTCAGTCGTTTTTAGCTCTTGAAGAAGAAATGCATGATGGGAAATCTAATGCTGCATGACGTCATCACACGCTCTTCTGCTTTCAGCTCACTTGGTGCATTGTGTGGAGCGTAAGCATAAACTCGGTGAGAGTTTTACGTCCAGAATGACATTTGAACTCATTCTGCACCACAGATATATTCATATATACGTAGATGTGATGGAAAGTACTATATGCTGCTCTGTTCTACTGTAAACAGGATCGTGGGTAATGCCCAGTATGTCCAGGAGGGGGCGCATACGTCCATGTTCTCCATTCTACATACAGTATTTGGAGGAAACAGTGTCTGTGTTGTTTCTCAAATTTCTTCCTTTTTTAAGGTAATTATTGTATTAAAATATATAAATATATATTGTATTGCCTTGCTAAAGATGTTTAACTCAGTTTTACTGATTGATAATATTAGTTTATCACGTTCTTTGTTTTATTTGTGTTGATAACATGAAATGGCCGGTGTTTTTGCTAGCAGCTAGCTTGGCAGCAGAAGCTCGTGCGCAGTAAGTAAGTAAGTAAGTAAGTAAACTTTATTTATATAGCACCTTTCACAGATATAAAATCACAAAGTGCTTTACAAAGGAAATACACATAATAAAATCATACTAAAATTATACACTCTTAAAACATGCTATATAAAAAGGTTACACATGATAAACTCTAAAATCGATAAGTACAATTAACCATAAGCCTGTTTGAAAAGATAAGTCTTAAGACTTCTTTTAAATGCATCAGTCGACTCGGAGCCGCGCATTGTTAGAGGGAGAGCGTTCCAGAGCCTCGGTGCCACCACCTGAAATGCTCTATCACCACGGGTTTTAAAATGGGTTCTAGGGACCGACAGCAGTAGCTGATTAGAAGACCTCAGATTTCTAGACTGACAGAGTGGCTTCAAAAGGTTGAAAACATATTTGGGAGTCTCACCATGGAGTGCTTTAAAAGTTAAAACCAAAATTTTAAAATGAACCCTAAAATAAATCGGAAGCCAGTGGAGAGAGTACAGAACAGGAGTAATATGATCCGTTCTGCGGGTTCCAGTCAAAAGTCTGGCTGCAGCGTTCTGTACAGACTGAAGAGAAGCCATGGTGGATTTACTTATCCCTACTAAAAGGCTGTTACAATAATCCAACCGAGAAGAAATAAAAGCATGGACAACCATTTCTAATTCTGTCTTAGATAAAATAGCTCGCAACTTTGAAATGTTCCTTAAATGATAAAAACAGTTGCGAACTAACAGTTTAAAAAAAAAAAAAAAAATTCCTCAGCCTGGAACAACTTACAGAAAGATCTGAAACTATCAACATTCATCTCTCCTGGATCCTTTATGTCAACCGTAGTAGAAAATGTCATCAAGAAACTTGACCATTGCAGATGTTTCTAACCACTACTTATCCAATATACATGTCATTGTTGGTTTTTTTTGTCTGCTTGTTTTGTATATAATGTATATAGAAATCTGTCATATCCTGTTGGTTTTGAACTGTCAACATCTGTTTACTGTGATTGTAGTTTTCTTTATTTTCTTTTTGATAAGTGCAAATGCCTATTGCCAATGTGACGTGTGCTGCTGACCACTTGACCAGGTCACCCTTGTAAAAGAGATCTCGATCTCAATGGGCTCTACCTGGTTAAATAAAGGTGATTGATTGATTGATTGATAAAATGACTGTCCATTGACAGAGAGCTGTCAAAGAGAACACCCAGATATCTAAGGTTGTTTTTTTTTTCCGAAGGATTTAAGAACCCAAGATGCTTCCTTATTTCCATGATTTTATCATCTGGAGCAACGATAAGTGTTTCAGTCTTAGCAGCATTTAACTGCAAGTGGTTGTCATTAAGCCAAATTTTAATGTCAGATAGGCAGTTACTGAGTTCAGTCAATTTGTAAAATTCAGACAATCAAAAAGAACAGTAGATTTGATTTGATTTGATTTGATTTGATGTTTATTCATTCATTTTAAAAGAACAATACAAGACAGTTTCATCAGATACAAGATTACAAGTAGGATAAAATGAAGGGAGCAGAAAGAAGATGAAATCTTATTATATCTGCCCCTATTTCACAGTTTGTTCAACCAATGATAACTTTCAAGCAACATCACAGAATGAATAGTTCTACCTATTTTCCTAACTGTAATACACAAACTACATCACAAAATGAATAATTCTACTTAATTTTCCTAACTGTAATACATAAACTAGGTCACAAAATGAATAATTCTACTTAATATTTCTAACTGTAATACACAAACTACATCACCCATAATTCTAATTAATTTTCTAATTCTAATTTTTTTATTTATTTTTTTTTATTTTATTTTATTTTTTTATAATTTTATTTAATTTTCCTATTTTTTTTTTTAATTAATTTTCCTAACTGTAATACACAAACTAGATCATAAAATGAATAATTCTACTTAATTCTACTTAATTTTTCTAATTGAAATACACAAACTAAAAGATGGCACAACATCAAGATGTTCACAAAATGAATAATTCTACTTAATTTTCCTAATTGTAATACACAAATTCATCACAAAAATGAATAATTCTACTTAATTTTTCTAACTGTAATACACAAACTGCTTCATAAAATGAATAACTCTACTTAATTTTTCTAACTGTAATACACAAACGTACCGTACATCATAAGTACAACATAATTGTAATACACAAACACGCAAGATTACATCATATATAGTTTTTGAGCAAGTCCTTTTTGACCTTTTTCTTAAATGTATACATTGATTTTTCATTTTTAACATCACTCTCCAGAGCATTCCACAATCGAATTCCCTGAATTGAGGTAGACCGTCCTTTTAAGCTGGTTCTGAATTGTGGTTTGATGAATATCTCTGTCCCTTTGAGATTGTAATAACTTTGTCTTTTTATAAAATTTCTTTGGATATTTAAAGGTAATGTGTTATTATGAGCCCTATACATAATTGATAAAATACTATATTCTACCAATTCCTGGAATTTCAATAAGTTTAGTTGAATAAACAAGGTGTTTGAAGGGTGAGTGAAATGTTTTCTGGTGATTACTCTTACAGCTCTCTTTTGTAAAATAAAAACAGGCTTTGTAATAGTTTTGCATGCTTTTCCCCAAACCTCAATACAATAGATTAAATGTGGAGCAATGATTGTGTTATACAACATATGTAAAGCTTTATCAATTAAAAAATCCCTGACTTTATACAGTACTGCAATTGCTCTAGCTAGTTTTTTTTAATAGAATTTACATGATGTTTCCATGTCAGTTTGTCATCAATGATAACACCCAGAAACTTCACTTCACTCACTTTACAGATCACAACATCTTCAATTTCAAATGGATCGTCATCAACAATTCCCTTTTTGTTACTGAAAATCATGTAGTTAGTTTTATCTAAATTCAAAGATAATTTGTTTAATTTAAACCAAGTTTGTATTTTTATAAATTCTGTTTTCATCATATCCAAAATCTGTTTTATGTCATTACCCGAACTGAAAAAAGTGGTGTCATCGGCAAAAAGAACACATTTAAGTAGTGCTGACACATTTACCAAGTCATTCACATATAAAATAAACAACTTTGGTCCAAGCACAGAACCCTGAGGAACTCCACAAGTGATATCACGGAGGTCAGATCTAACATCATTTATTTGCACAAACTGTTTCCTGTCCTTCAAATAGCTAGATACCCACTGTAATGCTGGTCCTCTAATACCATATTTATTTAGTTTTTCAAGGAGAATGGTGTGGTCAATGGTATCAAACGCTTTTTTTAGATCAACAAAAACACTAACACAGTACTGTTTATGATCGACAGCATTAGTTATTTGTTCCATTAAATCCATGAGAGCCATTGACGTAGAGTTTTTTTCTCTAAACCCATATTGACTGCTACTTAAAATGTTTTGTTTATCAATAAATTGATCCAATCTGGACACAAATAGTTTTTCTAGAATCTTTGAGAACTGTGGTAATAAGGATATTGGCCTATAATTATTGAATACACATTTATCACCATTTTTAAAAAGAGGAATTACCTTTGCTACTTTCATGTTATCTGGAAATATTCCTGTTGAAAAAGATAAATTGCATATATATGTAAACGGTTCAATAACATAACTTATTATTTCCTTTACGAACATCATATCCATGTCCACCCAGTCTTTTGATCTCTTGTCTGAGAGATTTTTTACCATTTTCATAATTTCCTCTTTGTTAGTTCCACTAAGAAAAATACTGTTGGTGCAACTTTTAATTGAATGACACACCTTATTATCTACTTTTGGTATTTTAGCTGCAAGGCTTGATCCAATATTTACAAAATATTGATTAAATTCATTTACGATATCATTCTCATCATGTATTTCTTTGTCATCTTTCACAAAATATTTTGCAATGTTCGTTTTTGCTTTATGACTTTTTAGAACATCATTTATTACTCGCCATGTTGTTTTAGTGTCACCATTGCTCTTGTTTAATAAATCACTATAGTATTCTTTCTTGCATCTTCTTATAATCATTACCAATTTATTTTTATATTTTTTATATTTTTCTTCAGCTTGTTGTGTTCTCGTTTTTAAGAAACATAAATACAAGTTATTTTTTTTTTTACAAGCATTTCTCAACCCTTTAGTCATCCAAGGTTGGTCAACAATATTTCTTTTTCTACGATTTCTTTGCACACAATTCTTTTCATACAGAGCTTCTAAAATGTTCATAAATTCATCATATGATCTGTTAACATCATCAATATACACGTCCTTCCAGTTTTGCTTCTGTAAATCATCTTTTAATTGATCCATAGCTTTTTTTGATGTGTTTATTATTTTTTTCTTAATTGTAACTTCTTTTGTAATGTTTTGATCATTTCTGTAGATAGTGAAAACTGGTAAATGATCACTTAAATCAGTTGTTAAGATACCACCTGTCATATCCCCATTTGTTATATTTGTGAAAATGTTGTCAATTATCGTAGCACTATGAGTTGTAATTCTTGTTGGTTTTGATATTAACGGATAAAGATTTAAACTATACATTGAATTTAGAAATGTGCTGATGTTATTTGAATCTGTTTTATTTCCCAGGTCAATATTAAAGTCTCCGCACAAGAAAACTTTTTTATTTAAACTCTTTTCCAGTAGTTGTATGATTTTATCGGTGAATATTTCTATATTTGATCCTGGTGATCGATATACACAACTTATGGATATGTTTTTAGCATTTTCGTTTAATATTTCTATTGTTATTATTTCCATAAGATTGTCAACAATTATTGACATTTCTTTAATTATTCTACACTTTATTTCATTTTTGACAAATAGAGCTACTCCACCACCTTTTTTATTGTTTCTGTTTAAATGATATAATTCATATCCTTCGATGTGAACATTATTTTTGTTTTCATCATTAAGCCATGTCTCTGACAGTGCTATTAATGTAAAAGTTCTGTTTAACTGTTTTAAATAATCTGTTATTTTGGATATATTTGCATTTATACTTCTACTATTGATGTGAATAATAGAGAGATCTCCATTTGTTATATTGATGTTATTAAACTTTTCTTCATTATAGTATTCACAGTCTTTTATAGCAGGATAAAAGTTTGCATCAACCATATCTTCAACATTATATATTTTGAATTCTGAGTCTTCGTTTGTTGCTGTCATGTTTTAATCTATTTGTTTGTTTGTTCATTTCTGTTAATTTTGTGTATGAACATGTGATAGTGATTGGTGATTTGTCATTTTTGAGCTCATTTGAATGTTTCTAAGTCTTTCAGTTCTTTTATTATTTTAGGATGAGAATTTTCATCTACTTTGATCCAGATGTTTCCGTTTCTTGTCCAAGTTTTTTTTATTTTTTCCTCCTTTTTCAACAACCTTGCTGCATGTGCAATGTTTGCGTTTTTTTTAGTTAGGTGTTCATTCATGAAGACCATAGTTTTTGCGAGTTTCTTTGACTGCATCATTACCCTGTTTCTTTGATTCCTTCCAATGAATCTCACGACTACTGACGGTTTAAGTTTGTTAGCTCTATTGGGCAGTGTGTAACAGGTGGAAATGTCATCACGTTTAATGTCAATGCCTTTGTCACTTAAGAAAGTGACTACCTGATTCTCCAGAGACTGCAGTTGTTCTGGTCGTCCTCCTTCACTCGTGTTAACGCCTTTGGTTACATCAGCCGATGACCAGCGTTTAAGCTCGAGTCCAGAAATGACCATGTTTTCGCCTCT
>JBBPBX010017463.1:10376-44513 GCA_038048925.1 Garcialebias charrua
CGTAAAGAATATGGTGCCAGTTTTGTCAACATTTAGGTATGCAGATTTGAGCCAAACTGAAATGTTTGACACAAAACAATAGTTGAAAATTGATACAGGCACCTTTGGCACCGGTAGTTGTAGGAGATGTTATTTTGTACCTGGTGTAGTGTTTATGTCTGTGTTCCCTATGATCCTATATAGGGTTTGGGGTTTTCTAGTATCTAGCCCCACTTGTGTCATGTTCATGTTTTTGCATCACCTTTGTCCTTCTCTGGCACCTGTGATTACTCACAGGTATCATCACTTGGTCTACTTGGTGTTTTCTATATACTGTATAAGTCTGCGTCACTTAATCCTTGTCCTGGCATTGTTATCTGTTCACTGGTGATGACCCGTCTGTATTGTGAGTATACGCCCCTGTTCATTGTTTTGTTTTGCTGCCCTGTCACCTCTTTTGTTCTGTTAATAAATTATTTATTTTACATTATTCTGAGTCCTCGCCTGCTTGCCTGCACCATTGGGTTCACCTGCACCAGCCGACTGTTACAGTAGTGAAAGTTAAGGTTTGATTCCACAGTCAAATTCGTGTTTAACACAAACTCTTTAAGACCTTAATGCTGATTATTTTAAAGAACTATGTTAACAGACTTCCAGAGACCCCTCAAATTCTCTTTGTCACCTTTGTCCAAACTGAAAGTCAGAACAGCCATTACTGGACCCTGAAGGATTGTGGTCTGGTCTGAGAAATATTGCTTTCGTTAACAATAATATTATGGACAATTTGGCAGGTGGTACGGTGGAAGTTGGTACTGCCTCTTAGCAAGAAGGTCGCCAGATCAAATCCCAGCTAGGGACCTCTCATGGTGGAGATTGCATGTTCTCTCCATGTATGCGTGGGTTTTCTCTCACAGAACAAAAACATACAGGACATGTTAGGCTGAATGGTAACTCTAAAAAAATGGTTGTTTGTCTCGCTTGTCTCTCTGTGTCCCTGTGATGGACTGGAGAACTGTCCAGGGTGTCCCCCACCTCTCACACAGTGACTGCTGGATATGAGCAACAGTGACCCCCGCAGCCCAAAAAGGAAGAAGCGGGTAAAGATAATGGATAATATGCTGGTGAAGATTCTCAGTCGTCCAGGACATGATAAATAAAAAAGGCGTTCAATTCAAGATCAACTGGACTTTATTTGTAACAGAAGACGTTTCGCTTCTCATCCAAAAAGCTTTATCAATTCAATGAACCAGACTGTGTGTGCGATAACAACTGTGTGTGCGATAACAACATCAAGTTCACCAGAGAGGATGCTAACGATAACAAGCTGCCTTTTTTGGACTGTTTGGTGCATATGGAGGGAGAGGACAGTCTCAACATTGAAGTTTACAGAAAACCAACCCACACAGACCAGTATCTTCTGTTTGACTCTCACCATCCACTGGAACACAAACTTTCTGTCATAAGAACCTTACAGCATCGGGCAGAACACATCCCCACAAGGACAGAAGGGAAGGAAAAGGAACAGAAACACATCAACAAATCGCTGCAAACATGTGGATATCCCAACTGGGCTTTTGTCAAGTCAGCGAGGAAATCTGCTAAACACAATAATCAACAGAAAAATGCTAACAGACGGAAAAACATTGTCATTCCTTATGTTGCTGGAGTCTCAGAGAATTTCAGAAGGATTTTCAACAAACACAACATCCCAGTACATTTCAAACCCAGCAGGACTCTCAGACAGAGGCTGGTCCACCCTAAGGACAGAACCCCCACACACAAACAGAGTGGTGTGGTGTATGCAGTCCAGTGCAGCGAGGTCTGCTCAGACCGTTACATTGGAGAAACGAAGCAACCTCTTCACAGACGAATGTCCCAACACAGGAGAGCAACCACCTCTGGACAAAACTCCGCTGTTCACCTCCACCTCACGGACAAGGGACACTCATTTGAGGATGAAAATGTGCAAATTTTGGACCGAGAGCACAGATGGTTTGAGAGGGGTGTTAAGGAAGCTTTGTATGTTAAGAGAGAAAAACCTTCTCTTAACAGAGGAGGAGGTCTGAGATTTCAACTTTCCAAGACTTACAACTCAGTTTTGGGACTGATTCACAAACGTTTTACACCGGATGGGAGCAGAGATGTCTTGTCTGTGAATTAGACTAGCAAAGTTTGTTGAGAAACCTCTGTTGTTGGGCTGTGAGGTGTTTTTTGTCAATTTACATACAGTTGTTGTGTCTTCTGTCAGAGACTTCAAGGGAACTCCCTACTGTTAAGGTGTGATCTGTCAATTTACATGTATGTGTTACCTCAGCTTGCAATTTACATATGATGGTGCGTGACTCCTGTTATAAATCCACACGCACACACAGTCTGGTTCATTGAATTGATAAAGCTTTTCGGATGAGAAGCGAAACGTCTTCTGTTACAAATAAAGTCCAGTTGATCTTGAATTGAACGCCTTTTTGATAATGGATAATTTGGCATGATTGCATTAAAATGTTGTTAAAATCTTGGCGGTCCGTTCCAAAGGACGCTCTTGTGGTGCATTAGTTTTAGCCCTGTGGCTCTTTATTTAATGCTTCTGCCTTCAGCTCTGAGCTTTAATAGCAAAATCATAATCAGACTAAATATTTATAACATTATTCACTCCGCACAATACAAAAGAAGTTAGTATATTTGCTGTTTCTCTCAAAACCTGCTGGGATTTTCATAAATGTGTTTTTGAATAATGAAACTAGAGTCCTTTGGACCTTAGCTTTAAGCTGGTTGGAGGAAGTTTTTTGCAGGAATAAACACAACAAATGGAGTTCTTCTTTAATGAGGTGTACGGTGTTTCTTGCTTAAGATTCCCTAATGGAGGCTAATCTTCAGTGCCATTGTATCTTAAAATCCACTGTGTCTCATTACCTGGGAGAGATTAGCCACAGTCCACCAGGGAAGATAAGTGTGTTTTGTTTTTAATCCACATCAGTACAGAAAGGTTGGGGCGGCCGTGGTGTAGTGGTAATGGCAGTCGTCTCCCGATCAGAAAGTTGGCGGTTCGACTCCCGGGACCCGCACCATGTGTCGTTGTGTCCTTGGGCAAGACACTTAACCCTGAGTTGCTCCCGGTAGGACTGGAAAGCACCTTGCATGGTAGTCTGCCGCCACCGGTTTATGAATGTGTGTAGCATTCAATATATGTGTAGCACTTTGAGATTTTCAGTAATGAAAAGTGCGTTATAAATTGAATTAATTATTATTATTATTATTATTATTATTATATTTTGACACTGAAGCTGGTAGAATTATTTAAGGACCAAATTTAAGCAAATATCTCCAAAGCCTGTCAAACAAATGGCCTGTGGCTGAGACTCCCGTGTGAAGAGCTTCTCTGGATTCAGCCGAAGGGTCAGCGGCGAAGTATACAGCTAAAATTATAGCTTGTTTGAGGTTAATGAGGCAAAATGTCTTCAAGCCAATACAGAAACAAGTCTCTTATTTTGCATTTGACTCTAAGTTGACAAATGTTTGTCAGGAATGGTATGAAGGACTCAAATGAGTCAGTCAGACGTTATGTCAAAACCAATTACAGTACAGTACTTGATGCTACAGAAAGCTGAGGACTGTTTGCCAAAAATTTGGACTTATTATATATTAAAAACAATATTAATAATAATAAAATATTAGAATGCATATCGCCTGCAACCACTCGTGCCAGAGTTTTAAACTAAAACCATCTTCTGTTCAGAAAGGAGGGAGCTGCAGCTATAGTCAAACCTTATAAATGACGTGATCACATGCGATATTGTGAGATATTGAGGATAACTCTTTGTCAGTATCTGAGTATTTTGGTCACTTTTTAGTAGATTTTTTTTTTTTTATTGCGTTCATCCCTTTTTGGTTTATTTTCTATTCCTCAGTGTTTCTATATGCCTTCAGTTCAGTTTCTCTCAGTACTTTTCCTCAGTTCAGCTCCTGCTCGTTAGGCGGCCACGCCTACTCACATGTTTCCTGTCTCTTAGGCTCAGCTGTTTGTCATCTCCTCGTTATCTTCATGCCATGCATTCCCTGGTAGTCTAGTAATAAATGGAGCATTTACATTATACATGCCATGTCCAGTTTTCCCTCCTTGTCCTCCGCTGTGTTTTTCCTCAGGACCCGTGAGTTTTTGCCACCACTCCAGCTTTTGTTTTAGTTAGAGGTTTAGCTATTTCCTTACATTCCTTGTTTTGAGTCTGCATTCCCTTCTGATACTGTGACACTCTCGGCTACGACCACATCCAAATCAGCCCAATATCATTGAAACTGTCATTTATAGTTACGATTGTGTGCTTATCACATGTTCGCCTTAACCTCCTTTCATGATATTGCTTTATAATACAGGTGATCCCCGACTTACGAACAAATTCCGTTCCTACGCCCGTTCGTAACACGAAAATCACCGTAAGTCGGAAAACACATGAGCCACCACTTATACACGTACATGTATGGTACAAAACAGTTACCAAGCACTTCGCCTATCCTAACACAGTACCCTACATAATTATCCAAAAACACATACAGTACAGTACATTTGGAGACAAAATAAATAGATAATTTCTTACTTTGAGCTGGTCAAGCCTGTCTCCGTCTTTTTGCATGTTAGCTCATTGCACGTCCGAGCTCTGCAGCTTCGTGCTGCTCCACGTGGTCCAAACTGTTTACAGGAAGGACTGTTAGCATGTTAACTCCATACATAACGAAGGGAAAAAAAGTGAATAACTTACTGGGAGCCGTTTCTCTGCAGTGTCCATCCAAAAGGCTGCGTGCGTTAGCATTTTAGACCTTCCAATAGCTGCGCGCGTTAGCCTGTTAGCCCCTCCAAATGGCAACCGCAGCTTTTTCTCCGCATTTTAGCATGTTAGCTCGGTGTCCATCCAACATCTGAGGCTGCCAGGCGGACATTGAGGCGAGCTCCGCCGCCCGTCGGCTCTGTGTCCCCGGTGGGGCGTTAGCATCCACCCGTCCATCCTACAGCTAGGCTTGTTAGCATGTTATCTCGTTGCTCTTCCGGTCCAGCTCGCAGTCTGCTGCTTCACGCGGTCCATAGCGTCATTTTCCTTCGTCCATCCGTCCCTCCGCAAAACCGCCGTTCAGCTCCCAGCTCATGTATCCGAGCGCAGCAACCTCTGATCTGACACGGTCCGTCCGAAGCCAGCTGTCGGGGCCGGAGCTAACTGGCTAAACTGGCGGGCACTGCCGAAAACTGACTGCCGAAAACTGTCGGAAACTGCCGGAAACTTCGTAAATTGGCTTAAAAATAATAATAATAATAATAATACTTTATTTACAAAGCCATTTAAAACAACCACAGCTGCAATAAAGTGCTGTACACATGAAATCAAGAACATTTAAACACATAAAAAAAGCATATTTTTATTAATATGATGCGTTCGTAAAGTCGGATTGCCATAAGTCGAGACCGCCGTAAGTCGAGGACTACCTGTATTCACTTTGAACCATATCTGGAGGTATGCAGCAGCAGTCGAGGAGTTTAATGGTTTAACAGGACACACGAGGTTAAAAAAATAACATCAAATCAATGTTTGTGATCGGCTTAATGAAACAAAAGCACTTCTAAAGGAATAAAACAGGAGTGCACGTGACACCGTGAGAGAATCTCGTTTGTCTGGGCAAAGGCTTTGCCGGGACAGCTGCTCCGATCGACTGAACTGATTGTTGCTCCCATCTGGACACGTAATTACCTCTGAGTTACAAATCCAAACATGACACACGACGAGGGAGAACAAAACTAACTGAGGTTTTTGTTTCAGGGGCTTATTTTACAGACTCTAGGTCACTTGCTGTCACTGTTCACTTTGATTTGTATTTTTATTGAATTACTCCAATTAGATAGGCTGGTGTGTGTGAAGGAGAAAGCTGCTGACCTGAGCAGCTTAAGTCCTGCAGTTCATTGAAATTCAACGGGAAGAGAGTGCAAAAGAGTTCATCTGTTTCACCGAGTCAAGAATTAGCACAGAGTCAAGGAAGCATGAGAGCTAGAACATCACTTTTCACTTTGCTGCTTTAGTCTTTTCTCATAAACATAAAAACTGTTTCATCTGATATTATGACAGGGCATCAGTGTGAGCAGATGTTTAGTGACGTGTCAAGTCCATACAGAGTCTAAACTTAAAGATGACTAAAATCACAATGACGGGCTGAACATTCTGTGAAGGAACACATGCCGACCTTTAATTTCAGCGTTTTAAACAAATATATTCTTACATTGCAAAATGATGGAGTTATTTTACTTCAAGTCAAATCTTAGGAATTACATAAAGTGCAGTTTCACACAATATTACAAGATCTTAAACCTGTTGGCGCTCAGAGTTTTTGCAGGAGCAACTCTCAGCTACTACCACACCAAACTTTAGCTAATTTTCAGTAAAACTGACAGAGTTATAGTCATTTATGAGTTGAGAAACAATGATCTGCTGGTCTGAGTTGACTGTGAAAGTGCATTTGGAGTTTCAGTCAAATTGGTTCATGAGACATTTTGCTAACATGACAAACAAATTAACAAAACACACACACACAAACAAGAAAAAAAACATTATTTTCTGCTTTCCCTCATCGCTGGGAGACAACAATGGAATTAAAAAAATGCAATTCCATGTTTTTACTAATGGTCTCTAAACTATTTCATGCTACACTACTGTATTACGGCACCCCCGACCTGCGGCAACCCAGACTTACGAACGCACTGTAAAAAAAATATATATATATATATTTTAAATAAATGAATACATACTATACCATACCATACCAACTTTATTTATAGAGCACTTTATGCACCCAACAGGACCAAAGTGCTGTACACACAATCACAAAATACAATACAATCATAAAATGGAAGGGACTAAAAACAGTACTAAAATAATAAATTATGAATACAATAAAACAATAAAACAAAGTTAAAACATCTCAGATTGTACCAAAAGCCAAAGAAAAAAGATGGGTTTTAAGAAGAGACTTAAAAACAGCAAGTGAAGAGGCCTGTCTTATGTCTAATGGGAGGTCATTCCAGAGCTTAGGAGCTACCACAGAGAAAGCACGGTCCCCTCTAAGCTTGCGCTTTGTCCTCGGTACCCTCAGAAGCAACTGGTCAGCTGACCTGAGCGAACGAGAGGGTGTGTAGTAATGCAGCAGCTCTGACAGGTATGGAGGGGCATGGCCATTTAGAGCTTTAAAAGTAAATAAAAGTATTTTAAAATGAATCCTGTAACGCACCGGTAACCAGTGCAAAGATGCCAAAACAGGGGAAATGTGATCAAATTTTCGTGTACCTGTTAAGAGTCGTGCAGCTGCATTTTGAACCCTCTGAAGCTGGGAAGTACACAGATCACTAATACCAACATAAAGTGAATTACAGTAATCCAGCCGTGTGGTCACAAATGCATGGATTGCTGTTTCGAAGTGCTGTCTAGGAAGGATGGCTTTTACTTTGGCTAGCTGCCTCAAATGAAAAAAGCTGGATTTTACAACTGCTTTAATCTGAGACTCCAGCCTAAGACCAGCATCCAGCTTGACCCCTAGATTTGTAACAACTGGCCGGACATACTGAGCCAAGGAGCAATCGGACAGAGAGTCTTCAGTCGAATTGCCAAAAATCACCACCTCTGTTTTGTCTTCGTTAAGTTTCAAGAAGTTTAGGGCCATCCAGGCCTTCAAATCTTCCAAACATAGGAACAGAGACCGAAGAGAGGCTGAGTCTGCTTTCTTTAAAGGTACGTAGATCTGTGTGTCATCTGCATAACAATGAAAAGCAATCCCGTATTTCCTAAAAACAGAACCAAGCGGAAGGATGTACAACAAAAATAAAAGAGGGCCCAAAACTGAGCCCTGCGGAACACCACATGAGAGTGGAGCAGAGGAGGACCTATGTCCATCAAGACAGACACAAAAAGTACGCTTGGTCAGATAAGATTTAAACCAATCTAAGGCTATATGACCAATGCCCACCCACTGTTCCAAACGTGTGATTAAAATGTTGTGATCCACTGTGTCAAACGCAGCTGATAGATCCAACAACACCAAAACAACGCAGTCACCAGAATCAGTCGCCAAGAATATATCGTTAAAAACTTTTAAAAGAGCTGACTCTGTGCTATGAAATGATTTAAAACCGGACTGAAAAACCTCTAAAATATTATTTTCAATGAGATAGGCCATTAGCTGATTATAAACTACCTTCTCAAGAATTTTCGAAACGAAGGGCAATTTAGAAATTGGTCTGTAGTTCGCAAGGACAGCAGTATCCAAGTTTGATTTCTTAATTAGAGGCTGGACAACTGCATGTTTCAGTAGAAACGTTTCACCCTCACTCCAGAGGGCTTCGTCAGTCAGAGCAGTCCAAAGCAAACTGAAGCTACCCCACCAAGTAAACAACTTAAGTGGACCAACCAGTTTGCTGTAGCCAAGATGGTTTCTGGGGGCTTGTCCCTCGTCGACTCCTCCCAGGCAGGCAGACATGTCCAAAGTGGTTCAAGACCAGAAAGTTCATTCTCAATAGTCCAGGTATCAAATCCGCTCATTCTCAATCAGTTCATCTGGACATTCTTAGATGAACTGATTGAGAATGAGCGGATTTGATACCTGGACTATTGAGAATGAACTTTCTGGTCTTGAACCACTTTGGACATGTCTGCCTGCCTGGGAGGAGTCGACGAGGGACAAGCCCCCAGAAACCATCTTGGCTACAGCAAACTGGTTGGTCCACTTAAGTTGTTTACTTGGTGGGGTAGCTTCAGTTTGCTTTGGACTGCTCTGACTGACGAAGCCCTCTGGAGTGAGGGTGAAACGTTTCTACTAAAAAGAAATTGTCCAGATGAACTGATTGAGAATGAGCGGATTTGATACCTGGACTATTGAGAATGAACTTTCTGCATGTTTCAGATTTTCAGAAACAGCACCTGAGGACAGGCTACTATTCACAAGAGCAAGGATCGAAGGACCTATAGAAAGAAAAACCTCATTGAATAGTCGAGGTGGAATAGCATCGTCTGGAGAACCAGTTGGTTTTAAGTGGCTAACGACCTCCTGCAGGGAATGCAAAGTCACACATTCAAAGCTATGAAAAATAGCAGAGCAAGGCACAGTATCTACAGGGTCATGAACAGTGGGTATGATCTGGGCCCTAATAGAAGTGACTTTCTCAACAAAGAAGTGTAAGAAACTTTCACAGAGAGCAGGGGAAGTCTCCACAATAGCACCATGTGGGGCATTTAAAACAGAATTAATAGTTCTAAATAAAACAGCAGGATTGTGACTGTTAGATACAATGATATTAGTCAGGTATCTTCTTTTGGCATCTTTTACAGTTCTTTGATAACAGCGCCAACATTCCTTCAATATTTGGAGTGACACCTGCAAGTTATCATTCTTCCATTTACGTTCAGCTTTACGACAGTTTCTCCTGGCAGCCCGAGTGACATCATTTAACCAGGGTTCATGTTTGGATTTTGCAGGTCTAATTTTTAATGGTGCCACCGAATCCAGAGCTGCTTTGCTGGTAGAATAAAACCAGTTGCTGATGTCCTCGGTTTTATTTCCCACAGTCTCTGGGATTGTACAGTTCTCATTAAAAACAGAAGAAAACTGAACAGCAGTGGAAGGGTTAAGAACACGACAGAGCCGAACTGCAGCACATGGTTTAACTTTGGTAATGGACTGCTTTATCTCAAATAAAACAGGCATATGGTCTGAAAATAATGGGTCACCAATCACTAAGTTAAAAACTGGTAGACCGAAAGATAAAACCAAATCAAGTGTGTGTCCAAACTCATGAGTAACACCAGTCACAAACTGCACAAGATTAAAAGAATCAATAACATTAAGAAACGACTGAGCCATAGGTGAAGTAGGACAACAGACACGGATATTGAAATCACCAGCCAATAAAATTTTGTCATACCGTGGCATGATATCAGCCAGGAAATCAGAAAAGTACAGTACTGTACAGTCACCAAGCACTTAGCCTATTCTAACACAGTTTTTAAAGATAAAAGAGTGAGTTGAATTGTCTCCCTTTCACATAAAGTGAAAGTAGCTCCCTTTGTGTGAATGGAGCCTGCTGGAGAGGAGGGAGACAATTCAACTGACTCCTTAACTGTGTTAGGATAGGCTAAGTGCTTGGTGACTGTACAGTACTGTACATTTATCTATTTATACATTAAAAAATAAATATATATATTTTTTAAATAAAAACAGTTTTTAAAGATGAAGGAATGAGTTGAATTGTCTCCCTCCTCCCTATCAGGCACCATTCACATAAAGGGAGCTAGCTCCCTTTATGTGAAAGGGAGACAATTCAACTCACTCCTTCATCTTTAAAAACTGTGTTAGGATAGGCTAAGTCAAGTGCTTGGTGACTGTACAGTACTGTACATGTATTCATTTATTTAAAAAAAATATACATATATTTTTTTTTACTACTGTATATGATTCGACTTACGTTTTTTTTAACATACGAATGGTCCTTAGGTCCGGAACTCGTTCGTAAGTCGAGGGTTCCCTGTATACAGTAGTTTTTTTATTATATTTTTGACACAGTTTTTATTTTGTGCATTTTATACTTTTTTTTATTAAATGCGGACAATGACGTTTGATTGTTTACGTAACAAAACCAAATCTTGACTTTCTGCTTTCATCACTCCTGCAGAACCACTCCATAATCTCAGAACTTTGGTAAGCATTTCAGTCATCCAGTGTTAAAGAGAATACTGTGTGCATATTTTCAATATTTCAAATGCTTCATTTGAGGCTCATTACGGCTATTGAGCCTAATCAGAGACACAAATTAAACAGTGTGACATTTTTATGTTCTACTGGACAGAGGGGTGGTTCCAAATGCCTTTACTGGGTATTTCTGTTCAGAAAGGTCAAGGAAAACATGATTCAGAGTAAAATACAACTATGAACATTACAAAAAGGACATTGGTGAAAAAGGAGTCCTTTTATTAAATTTTCTTCAAGAAACGCTGAAAATACAAACCCTTGGTTCCAGAATCTTCCATGACAGCATTTTAATCCAGCGGTGGAGATTATTGAGTTAAGTTTTTCATTTCATTCTAATTTCATGTGAATATATCAAGCTTTCTGTCCTCTAGGGGTGCTTCTGTACACCTAGACAAATCTGGATAAATATGTGGCATTAAAGTTGCAAATGTTAAACTCACCTCGGGAGTGTTTTTAAAGGAAAAGAAACGTGAGCTTTCAGTCTCCAGCTCGCCTGCTGAATTCCTTTCCTTTATTGTGTTCAAATTTAATTCACAAAGAGGCTCTACCTTTTCGTGTTCTGAACGCTTTAACATCTTGGTGCTCAGTTTGAGAAAACTCCATGAGTTATTCAAACCAGAAGGATTTTCTAAGAAGGAATCAATACATGATGTTTTTTTGTGTGAAAACTGCTCAAAGGCTGGTTTTCTGCTGCAGAGTTGTAGTGTGCGTAAAAATAAATTTCATGACGATTTTAGTTATTTGTTTATTTTTGCTTTACTGGAAGATAGAAAGGACAAAAAAGACGAGTAAAGCCTAAAAGATTATGATTTTATGTAAGTAGTGAAGGTGTGACACCTCGTTTGACCAGTTTCTTGTATTTGCTGCATTTTCCACCGAGATTTTATTTCCTTTGTCATCGTTAAATGCTACATTTTGGCACATTTTTTATTTTTTTACTGTCATGCACTTTTTAGATTCTTTTTGGGTGATATGAGCACATGGATTATTAGGAGATTATAAATCTGCTGATCAGCCACACAGATCTTTTTGCCTCTTCCGATTCCTTCGTGCAGTAAATGTGTGAAGATGGATAGCCAGTTCCTGACCCTCCATCTGTTATTTCTGGGCACACAACAATCTGAGCTCGCAGTAAATAAAAAACTTTTTCACATAAAATTCAGTGACATTTGCTGTCACACTGTTTTCAGAAATACAGGCAGAAAGGTCAAGCAACCTTTGTGTCGTGTTTTCTGTCTTCCTTCTCTCTCCTGAGGGTTATCCTCCTGAGGAAAGCAGTGAGGCCAAGAGGTAAACCATGTAGTGAGTCATACTGTAGGTGACGGAGCTCCCGAAGGAACCTGCTCACTACATTTTAAAGGAAGATGTTTCCAAGAATCATCACATCTCTTGTAAGCTTGATTCCTTTTTGTGTTTTTGTTTCCAAGCCAACAGCAGAGGAATTTGTTGCTAATTTAGTCTCGGCACAAGTTTGAAAACGTATGTGAGTGAGTCAGTGTGTCAGTCATGAAACCCGAGGCACACTGAGGTTATATTAATGCTTGTGCTCAGACACTGTTAGATGAATTCATGTTTCTCTTGCTCTTTTTAATTTATTTTATCTTTTTATTTTTTAGGTTGGAGTTTTATTTTTCAGACAAACCAGTCTTGACCTTGTTCAGTCTAGCTGTTAGCTCTTGGTCACACTCACACCTGAAGGCAGGTTCGTAATCAATTCACCGAAAATGCAAGTTTTTGGACTGTGGGTGGAAATTGAGGCACTTGGAGAAAACTCACAGGGAGTAAGTGCAAACTTTGTGCAAAGTGGCTGCAGCTAGATGTCAAACTTGCAACCTTCCTGCCACAAAGCAACATTGAAAACCAACTACAGGTAGTCCCTGACTTACGAGCGCTCTGACCTACAAGGTTCCGGACTTACGAGCTGGCGAATTTTTGGAAAAAACGCAAAAAATACCGAGTTTTTCTGTGTTTTTTCACCACAGTTCGTTAGCTAAACATGTGGACACACGTTTCCGATCATTTTTATGCACTCGTAAGCAGTTTTTCGATGAAAAACGAGTGTTTGTAGTCGCGCTAGCAAAACCGTTCCAACTTACGAGCGAAATTCCGGACTTACGAGACACGTGGCGGCCGTTCCAAGTTACGAATTTTCGCTTTACGAGCGCCTCGGAGGAACGGAACTCGCTCGTAAGTCGGGGACTACCTGTACTTCACCACGCATCTCTCTAACAAAGGATAAAATCCTAAGAACAGTTTTATTGATTGCTTTTTAATTCGATTATTCACACCACCTGTAACTCAGTTGTTGAGTCTCCCTCCTTCAAATGCAAAAACTAACTCACAGGTACAGATACAGGAAGAAGGTCACCTGCATCGTGAAGAGCCCCACTCACCCAGCACACACACTTTTTGCCCCACTCCCCTCAGGAAGGAGGTTGAGGAGTATTAAGTGTAGAACCACTAGACTGAGGAACAGCTAAAGCATTAGTAGACAATTATGTTCCTGCCTGTAGCTGGAGTCTGTATCATCTGCAAACTTTACAATATGACAGCCTGGATGGCTGCACAATCATATGTGAGCAGAGTAAACAGGAGAGGGCTCAACACACATCCTTGAGGAGAGCCAGTGCTGAGGGTTATGGTGGAGGAGGAGAAGTTGTGGATCCTCACGGACTGTGGTCTGTTCGTTAAGAAGTCTAGGAACCAGTTGCAAAGGGAGGGGCTTAGTCCTAGTGTGAATAGTTTGTCCATCAGGGTTTGGGGGATCATGGTGTTGAAGGCAGATGTGAAGTCCACAAAGACAAAGTCAAAGTCAAAGTCAAAGTCAACTTTATTGTCAGATCTGCAATATGTACAGTGCAGGACATACACAGGACCGAAATTGCGTTTCTCTCAGTCCCTCGGTGCAACAGTAAACATCTAAACATTGAAACACTGAAACATATAATAATAGACATAAGCATAAAATAGTAAACCTAACACTGTCCTGAGTTTTTTGCATAGTGGTATAAGAGTATGAAAATTTACACCAACTCTAAAACTAAAACATTAAACATTTAATGAACATAATATTGTCCTGAGTTTTTGCATACTAGTATAAAAAAAGAGTATAAAAAGTATAACTAAAATAAACTAAAGGTTTCTAGCATTGACATTTGCAAAGTGGCAAAGCAGCGTATGAGTCAATGTACACAGTATATGTATGAGGTAGTAGTTGATGTTGTTGTAGAGGCAAAAAGTGGCATATGCAGTAAGGCACATTGGGCATCCCTAAATAAGACCGTTCAGAGCACACTGTATATGTACCAGCAGTGGTGTAGATATTAGAGTAGTGTAAATAAATGTAAACAGTAGTAATTACATGTAAGCAGTAGTAATAAAAGTAAACAGTATTAATAAATGTAAACAGAGAATGTAAACAGTATTATGATTATAGGCAGTGATGTAATACAGACATTAGTGCAAGTATGAGAAGTAGTGCAAACTGTATGAGCACATGACCGAGAGTTTAGTGATTAACCCGTTTGATGACACAGAGTCTAGTGTTAAAAACTTTGTGTTGTGTGGTAATGTGTGAGAAAGTTTTAGTGTTAAGGCAGTTCAAATGGGAGGGGAGGCAGAGCAGGCAGAGTGTTTAGCATTCTGACTGCCTGATGAACAGAGCTGTCTCTCAGTCTGCTGGTTCGAGCCTGGAGACTCCTCAGTCTCCTCCCTGATGGCAGCAGTCTGAAGCAGCTGTGTAGTGGGTGTGTGGGATCACCTGCCATGCGGTGGGCTTTCCGAGTGAGGCGTTTGCTGTGTAAGTCCTGCAGTGAGGGCAAGGAGGTGCCCACGATCTTCTCAGCTGCTCTCACAATGCGCTGGAGGCTCTTGCGGCATGATGCAGTACATGCACCAAACCACACAGTGATGCAGCTGGTCAGGACACTTTCTATGGCACCTCTGTAGAAGGTGCTCATGATGGGGGTTGAAGCTCCAGCCCTTTTCAGCTTGCGGAGAAAGTAGAGACGCTGGTGAGCCTTCTTTGCCAGTGCTGCAGTGTTCCTGCTCCAGGACAGGTCCTTTGAGACGTGCACTCCCAGGAACTTGGTGCTGTCTACTCTCTCCACTGCGGTGCTGTTGATGGTCAGAGGGGCATGTTGGGCATCCCTCTTCCTGAAGTCCACAACAATCTCCTTTGTCTTCTCCACGTTGAGAGTGAGATTGTTGTGTCCGCACCACAAGGCCAGGCGGCTCACCTCGTTCCTGTAGTCCGTCTCATCGTTGTTGCTGATGAGACCCACCACTGTTGTGTCGTCCGCAAACTTGATGAAGTGGTTGGAGCTGTACGATGGTGTGCAGTCGTGTGTTAGCAGGGTGAATAGAAGGGGGCTCAGCACACATCCTTGTGGGGCCCCTGTGTTCAATGTGATGGTGCTAGATGTGTTACTCCCGATCCGTACTGTCTGTGGTCTCCCGGTCAGGAAGTCTAGCAGCCAGTTACACATTGAGGTGTTCAGCCCCAGACTGTCCAGTTTAAGGATGAGCTGTTGGGGGATGATGGTGTTAAATGCCGAGCTGAAGTCGATGAACAGCATTCTAACATAGGAGTCCTTCATATGGACATACTGTAAGAGTCTTTCTGCTCCAGGTGGTTGAGCGCAGTGTGGACCACATAGGAGATGGCGTCCTCTGTTGATCGGTACTCGCAGTATGCGTACTGATAAGGGTGGATGTTTTGATGTGGGTCATGACCAGTTTTTCGAAGCATTTAGCGACTATCAGGGTGAGGGCCACTGGCCGATAGTTATTCAGACCAGTCACTGTAGAGCTCTTTCGGACTGGGATGATGGTGGCAGTATTCAGATTTGTATATCATGTTGCAATTCAAAAGGTCTGAATGGATGCTAGATTTCTTTTATTTTACATTTCTGACTTTAGAAAATCTTGATGTATAACAGAAGACAGACAGTTCGGCATTTTATGATCAAAACAAGAAGAAATAGCATAGCCTACAGGGAACAGAACAATACAGCTTTGTGTTCACGAGTTAGCACTGTTCACAAATCCATCCATCCATCCATCCATCCATACATACATACATACATACATACATACATACATACATACATACATACATACATACATACATACATACATACATACATACATACATACATACATACATACATACATACATACATACATACATACATACATACATACATACATACATACATACATACATACATACATACATACATACATACATACATACATACATACATACATACATACATACATACATACATACATACATACATACATACATACATACATACATACATACATACATACATACATACATACATACATACATACATACATACATACATACATACATACATACATACATACATACATACATACATACATACATACATACATACATACATACATACATACATACATACATACATACATACATACATACATACATACATACATACATACATACATACATACATACATACATACATACATACATACATACATACATACATACATACATACATACATACATACATACATACATACATACATACATACATACATACATACATACATACATACATACATACATACATACATACATACATACATACATACATACATACATACATACATACATACATACATACATACATACATACATACATACATACATACATACATACATACATACATACATACATACATACATACATACATACATACATACATACATACATACATACATACATACATACATACATACATACATACATACATACATACATACATACATACATACATACATACATACATACATACATACATACATACATACATACATACATACATACATACATACATACATACATACATACATACATACATACATACATACATACATACATACATACATACATACATACATACATACATACATACATACATACATACATACATACATACATACATACATACATACATACATACATACATACATACATACATACATACAGTACATACATTGTCTTTTACCCGCTTCTTCCGTTTTGGGTCATGGGGGGTCACCGGCGCTCATGTCCAGCAATCACTGTGCAAGGGGCGGGGTACACACTGGACGGGTCGCAAGTCCATCGCAGAGACTGTTCACAAATCAGGAAAAGTAAATGTCAGAATTGTTACTTTTGCAATGCCACATTCCTGCCAACATTTAATTCACAACCAAATTTACAGTTTTCTTGTAAATAGCAGTTAATTGAGTTTTAGAGAATCTTGCATTGTTTAATAATCTTTAAAACAATTGAGGCTTTTACAACTTCATCATTGTTCAGAAAATCACAGAATGTGCAAAATGTGTGAATAGAACATGTTCTTCTGAGACATCCCAGCAGGAGCACTAACAATGCTCGCTATTTTGTGTTATTTTCTGTTTCCCTGTGTTTTGCGTTCCACTTATATTGTATATGACAGTGTTGCAGATGTCTTGCTTGTTGCGGATATCAACACTGAAAATGACATTACAGACTAGTTGAGTGCCTCTTCCACCAACCTGCCTGTCACGCTGTGATTCCTGCAGGGTTCACTTTGCATCCTGACTCACCTCCTGTGGACTCCACCCAGGTGTCCCTGTGTGAGATGTTCAGCACAAAGTGTGCATCTTACACACAGAATCTCCTGCTCTTAAATTCAAAATAATACAGATTCTTTTTTGGGGGTGCCCCAGCCCTGTCGAGGAAACAAATGTAAAACATACAAATAACAGGACAGCAACAGGAACATGAATTTGAGACGTTTCACATCAAATTCATTAATTCATTCAACCTTTATTTAGGCAGGTTAAGCCCATTGAGCCTCGAGGACTCATTTACAAGAGAAATGTGAAATACTTATTTCTTCATACCATATGCGTAATTTTTGCAGGGGATGTTCAAATCATGTAGGAGTCAATAAATATTGGTTTCTAATATATTAAACATGGAAGGTTTGATTTGATTTGATTTGATTTATTGATTCATTCATTTTATAACAAAATAATACAGTTTAACACACAAATAACAAGAAAATTAAAATATAAAATGAAAGGTGGCAGATGAAGAAAATTTTTTATTGTATCTGCCCCTTATTTTCTAACAAACAATTCAAACAACAAATTCATTAAATACAAAAAAGAAAATCGAATAACTCATTATGTTTATGTTTAAGTTTATTAAATTTGTTCATTTTTTTTACAAAAGAAACACAATACAAGACAATCCCATTAATGATACGTACACAATGTAAAAAAATGAAAGGTAGCAGAAAGAAGAATAAATCTTATTATATCTGCCCCTTTTTTCAAACAATCAGATTAAACAATAATAATCTTTCACCAGCAGTACAAAATGACTAACTCTTTCTAATTTTCTAATACTAATACTAATACATAACTAATAATTGATACAATACACATTACGCTAATTCATATATATTTTTTCAACAAATTCCTTTTGATCATTTTCTTAAATGTAAACAGTGACTTGGCATTTTTAACTACATTCTCCAAGCCATTCCATAATCTAATTCCCTGGATTGAGGTAGAACGTCCCTTCAAACTAGTTCTGAATTGTGGTTTTACAAACATCTCTGTCCCCTTAAGATTATAACAACTTTGTCTTTTAACAAAATTCATTTGGACATTTAAAGGTAATTCGTTATTCTGAGCCCTATACATAATTGATAAAATATTATAATCAACCAAATCATGGAACTTCAATAATTTCAGTTGATAAAATAATGTACTGGATGGATGACAGTAATGTTTTCTAGTGATAATTCTTACAGCTCTTTTCTGTAATACAAAAATAGGCTTTGTGATTGTTTTACACGCTTTCCCCCAAACATCAATACAATAGATTAAGTGTGGAACAATGATTGTGTTATACAACAAATACAGAGCTTTATCATTCAATAGGTCTCTGACCTTGTATAGTACTGCAATCGATTTAGCTATTTTTATTCTTACAGAATTTATGTGTTGTTTCCATGTCAGTTTGTCATCAATGATAACACCCAAAAACTTCACCTCACTCACTCTACAAATCTCAACACCCTCAATTTTGAGTGGAACATCAACAGTTTTCTTTTTATTACTGAATATCATGTAATTAGTTTTTTCTAGATTTAATGATAATTTATTGATTTTAAACCAAGTTTGTATTTTGGTAAATTCTGTCTTTATCAATTCCAACATTTGTTCTATATCTTCACCTAAACAGAAAAATGTGGTATCATCAGCAAAAAGTATACATTTAAGGAGTCCTGACACATTTACCAAGTCATTCACATATAAAATACTGTGTACAGCACCTGTGTGAACGGACGTCACGCGGGCATTTTTTCCTTTCTGTGATTAAGTTTTAGAGCAACTGTCTTTTCTGACTGCGTTGTGGTTCTGCAAACATTATAAGTTGCCGGTCAAAGCAGATGACCGCTTGTCCTGAGCCTGGGTCTGCTAGAGGTTTCTTCCTTCTAAAAGGGAGTTTTTCCTTTCCACTGATGCCTAGTGCTTGCTCAGGATAGGAGACTGCAGCCAGGCCAAGATTTGACTTGTTGCTGGATTCATTAGATAGAAAACTTTACTAGTTTAACCGGAATTTTATTAGTGGGGGCTGTTAGCTCCCGCTAGCTCCAGAACGAATTTAGCTTAAAAAACCACGTAGCTGCATTTATTGTTCGCTTACCTGCTGCCTCTGTCACCCTCCTGGGTCCTCTGGACTGTTTTGGATTTTCTCCTGTGCTCCTCTTCGAGGTAATGATCATTCAAATTACCTCTTTCTGCTTCTTGTATATCTTTCTTGGAGCCGTGGGCCTGCTGTTAGCGGCTAGCTCCGTGCTAGCTTCCACCGGATCGACAACAATGTTGACCTACTCCGCTTCGCAGCTGTTTGAATTTAACAACTGCTCCATTCCTCCTTCTATTTCGACCATTAAACAACTGGGACTTCTGCGTAGACCTCGTTACATCCATAGAAGCTCTCGAAAGAAATTAGTTCACTTTAGGCAAACTGGCTCTGACTCGATTGCTACTGTCTGGTCTGAGAGACGTGTCGCACCTCGACGACGTCATCAGAACGCTGCGTCTGTGGTCCTTTGTAGTCCACAGCACACGAAGTGGCAAGGAAAACGTGGAGTGGACTTCAGTCTGCTTAAACCTCTTCAAAAACAATCTGCTCCAACTAGTATTAAAATAGAACTTTTTAATGTTCAATCACTTTCAAACAAATCATGTCTAATTCATGATCACATTTTGGAGAAGAATTTGGACCTCATGTGCCTCACAGAAACTTGGCATAGACCGGATGTGTACAGTTCTTTAAATGAAGCTTGTCCATCTGGATACAGCTATCTGCAGAGAGCCCGCAGCACTGGCCGCGGTGGTGGTCTGGCTGTAATCTACCGCAGTAGTTTAAGGCTGTCGCATCTGGTTTCTCAGGATTTTTCTTCTTTTGAATGTCTGGCTTTCAGCTTCAAAGCACCACTCCTGATGAATGTTATATTAATTTATAGACCTCCCAAACCGCATGTTTCATTTAACTCAGAGATACATGACCTCCTCACTTTTTTCTGCACCTCCCCTGTGAAGACTATTTTTCTTGGCGACTTGAATATCCACGTGGACAATTCCTCTTCACCTCTGGCAACAGATTTTAAGTCTCTTTTGGATTCTCTTAATCTCACTCAACATGTTGACGCCCCTACGCACAGCAGGGGGCATACTCTGGATTTGGTGATTACTGACACTGTACTCATCAATAATTTATCTGTATATGACCTGGGTGTCTCAGACCACAGGGTCATCTCCCTGGAAGTGCCTTCATCTTCGCCTGCTTCAAACCCAAAACGACCCATCCAGTTCCGTGACCTTAAAAACATTTCCCTTGATGTTCTGTCTGCTGATCTTCACACCCTGACCGCTGTCAATCATCCTTCTGCAGATGACTCTGTGGATTACTACAACCAATCTCTTCGGGAGCTCCTGGACCTACATGCTCCCTTGAAAACAAGACTGGTGTCTTTCTCCCGTTCAGCCCCTTGGTACACTGATGAGCTGCGCAAGATGAAGGCAACTGGCCGTGCTATCGAGAGACGTCTAAAATCATCTGGTCTCTCGGTACATAAGCAGGCGTACAAAGAACATCAGAAAGCGTACGCCTATTCTCTTAAAGAAGCACGCTCCAAATATTATTCTAACATCATCAACACCTGCCCTGGAAACTCTAAACAGCTCTTCTCCACAATAACTCGTCTGCTTAATCCCATTAAACAAACTCTTGAGGACTCTGCTCAAAAATGCGAGCTGTTTCTTTCATCTTTTAAAACCAAAATTGACACTATCAGATCTCAGCTCCACAACCTCCCTGTTCTCAGTGTGCCATCTACCCGTCTGCATTCTGGGACCCTTAACAGCTTTGACGAAGTTGTTCAGAGTGAGGTGGAGGCCATCATCAAGAAAATGAAGCCTTCATCCTGCGCCCTGGATCCTTTCCCCTCGTCTCTCATAAAATCCAATCACTCTGCAATAGGCCCACTTATCACTCAAATAATAAATCAGTCTCTTCAATCTGGTCATGTTCCACTGCCTCTAAAAACTGCCATCATTAGGCCTCTTCTGAAAAAATCTAATTTGGATCCCGACATTTTTTCTAATTACCGCCCAATTTCACACCTCCCTTTTCTGTCTAAAGTGCTGGAAAAAGCAGTTGCTGCTCAGCTGCAGGATCACTTACAACAACACTCCCTGTATGAGAAGTTCCAGTCTGGATTCAGGGCAGCTCACAGTACTGAGACTGCACTGCTGAGAGTTACTAATGATGTCCTCTTGGCTGCTGACACTGGCTCTCCCTCCATCCTTGTCCTCCTTGACCTCACTGCAGCCTTCGACACTGTGGACCATAGTATCCTCCTCCACCGTCTTCATGTGGAGGTCGGTCTCTGTGACACCGTCCTGGACTGGTTTAAATCTTTCCTCTCCAATAGGCTGGAATGTGTTAGTCTTGGCAACGCCACGTCCCAGACAGTCTCTGTCTCCTGTGGTGTCCCTCAGGGGTCGGTTCTGGGGCCCCTGTTGTTTTCCCTTTACATGCTGCCTTTAGGTCAAATTATTAATCAGTTCAACATTTCTTTTCACTGTTATGCCGACGATACACAGCTTTACATCAGGACTGGAGCATCCTCATCTTCCACCTTGTCATCTCCATCTTCACTCACTGCCCTCTCTGCCTGCCTGGAGGCAATTAGGGCATGGATGAATCAGAACTTTCTTCAATTAAACTGCTCCAAGACCGAGGCCATACTGATTGGCACCCCTCACCAGGTACAGACATCTACTATAACAACACTTTCCTTTTCTGGACAAGACATCCCCCTCTCCACCTCTGTTACTAATCTTGGAATAAAAATGGACTCCAATCTTACATTTGAAAATCACATTAAGCTTCTGTTTAAAACTTGCTTCTTCCATCTTCGAAACATCTCTAGACTTCGCCCATCCCTAACTTTTTCCGATGCTGAGAAGCTCGTCCATGCTTTTGTCTCCTCCAGGCTCGACTACTGCAACTCCCTGTTTATTGGAATCCCTGGCAAAAACCTTCAGAAACTTCAATATATTCAAAACAGTGCTGCAAGGATCTTGTTGCGAGTTCGTAAATTTGAACATATTACGCCCATTCTTCATAACCTTCATTGGCTTCCTGTCGCCTACAGAATTCAGTACAAAACTGCTCTCATTACACATCAATGCTTACATGGAGCTTCACCAGATTATCTGAAGGATATTCTTATTCCACACTCATCCACCCGGTCGCTGCGGTCACAGAACAGTAATCTCCTTCACATTCCGAGAACCAAATTAAGGACCATGGGAGACCGGGCTTTCAGTGTGGCTGCCCCCCGCCTGTGGAACTCTCTTCCTGACTGTCTGAGGGTCCCACAGTCTGTGGTTGACTTTAAGAGCGGCTTGAAGACCTTTCTTTTCAACCGAGCATACTCTGCCTCCTCATGATTCTACTTTTGATCTTAGTTGATACTGTTATTGATTTTACTTGTTTTATTACTTGTTTTATTGACATTTAATTTCTGTTGCACCGTGTAGCACTTTGAGATTTTCATTAATGAAAAGTGCGTTATAAATTGAATTCATTATTATTATTATTATTAAAATAAATAGCTTTGGTCCAAGCACAGAGCCCTGGGGAACTCCACATGTGATATTACAGAGGTCAGATCTTACATCATTTATTTGTACAAATTGTTTCCTATCTTTCAAATAGCTAGATACCCACTGTAATGCTGGTCCTCTAATACCATATTTGTTCAGTTTTTCAAGGAGAATGGTGTGATCAATAGTATCGAATGCTTTTTTTAAATCAACAAAAATACTGACACAATATTGTTTTTGATCGACAGCAGTAGTTATTTTAATCATTAAATCCCTTAATCACAAGAATTACTATTAAAGCTCGTGTCTTCGTTAAACATATTTCCTTAACAATTTATCCCTGATCTTTCTTTTAAATATAAATATTGATTTAGCTTCTTTAATGTCAGTTTTCTCTTGGTTCTATAACCTAACTCCCTGAACTATTGCAGTCCTTCCTTTCAAACTAGTCCTATACCTAGGCATAACAAACATATCAGTTCCCTTAAGATTATAACAACTCAATCGTTTTACAAAATATATCTGAACATTCAAAGGCAATACATTATGATGAGCTCTATACATCATTAACAAAATATTATAATCCACCAGATCGTAAAACGTCAGTAATTTCATCTGATAAAATAACATACTTGTTGGATGACGATAAGGTTTTCTGGTAATAATTCTTATAACTCTCTTCTGCAAAACAGAAATAGGTTTTGTAATCGATCTACACGCCTTACCCCAAACACCAACACAATAAATCATATGTGGAACAATAAGTGTATTATATAACAGATACAATGCCTTGTCATTCAATAACTCTCTAACTCTATAAAATACTGAAATGGATTTAGATAATTTTTTTTGATAGAACTTATATGTTGTTTCCAAGACAATTTTTCATCAATTATAACACCCAAAAACTTGACCTCATGGACTCTACAAATTTCAGAACCATCAATTTTAAATGAAACATCAATAGATTTGTCTTTATTACTAAAAATCATATAATTGGTTTTATCTAAATTTAATGATAATTTATTAAGTTTAAACCAGAACTGAACTTTGTCAAGTTCAGTCGTCATTAATTCCATTGTTTGTTCAATACTCTTACCAAAAGTAAAAAAAGAAGTGTCGTCAGCAAATAAGATGCATTGAAGAAGACCAGACACCTTTACCAAATCATTAATATATAAAATAAATAACTTTGGTCCCAACACCGATCCTTGTGGGACTCCACATGTGATTGTGCTATACTCAGATTTCACATCATCTATTTGAACAAACTGTGTTCTTTCCTTCAAGTAACTACGTATCCATTGTAACGCCAATCCTCTGATACCATAACTATGCAACTTATCAATAAGTATTGAGTGGTCAACAGTATCAAATGCTTTCTTCAAGTCTACAAACACACCAATACAGTATTGTCTTTGATCCACAGCAGTTGTAACTTTTTCAATTAAATCAATAAGAGCCATAGATGTAGAGTTCATTGTTCTGAATCCATATTGACTGTTTGTCAAAATGTTATGTTTGTCAATAAATTTGTCCAATCTAATAACTAATAATTTTTCTAATAATTTTGAAAACTGTGGTAACAAAGATATCGGTCTGTAGTTATTGAACAAACATTTATCACCACTTTTGAAAATAGGAACCACCTTTGCTATTTTCATTCGATTAGGAAACATTCCTGTTGTAAAAGACAAGTTGCAAATATATGTAAATGGCACAATCACATGACCCATTATATTTTTTACAAATGTCATATCCATGTCCATATAATCCTTAGATTTTTGTCAGCCATTTTATTAACCATATTCATTATTTCATCATTAGTTATTCCATTAAGGAACATACAATACAATACAATACAACTTTATTTATAAAGCACTTTAAAACAACACCGTTGGCCAAAGTGCTGTACACCAACACAGACAAGCATACAACTAAAAACTCAACAAATACCATAAAAGTGATGAATTACCAGATCAAACAGCAAACAGTAAAAACTATAAAAGAAAAACTTAAAAACCATAAAACCAACATTTCAAGCTGTGTTAAAAGCCAAAGAGAAAAAATGTGTCTTCAGAGCAGATTTGAAAACAGGAAGTGAGTCAGTTTGTCTGACACGCAGAGGCAGCTCGTTCCACAGTTTAGGGGCAGCGACTGAGAACGCTCGGTCACCTCTCAGCCTCCTGTTGGACTTTGGGACGACCAGCAGCAGCTGATCTGCTGACCTCAGAGAGCGTGAGGGAATGTACGGCTGGAGAAGGTCGGACAGATACTGTGGGGCGAGACCATGAAGACATTTGAATACAAACAAAAGAACCTTAAAATTAATCCGGAAACAAACTGGGAGCCAGTGTAGTGATTTTAAGACAGGGGTGATGTGTTCACATTTCCTGGTACCAGTTAAAAGGCGAGCAGCAGAATTCTGAACCAGTTGAAGTCGGGTCAGTAATGACTGGCTCAGACCAACGTAAAGTGAGTTGCAATAGTCCAGACGAGTTGTAATAAAAGCATGGATTAAAATCTCAAAATGACGTTGTGACAGAAATGGTTTCACCTTGGCCAGTTGTCTCAGGTGATAAAAGCTGGACTTGACCACAGATTTAATCTGAGCATCCAGTTTAAAATCACTGTCCAGCCTTACACCCAGGTTAGTTGCTGTCTCAGTCAGATGTTGTGTTAAAGGACCCAGATCAGCATGAACAGTGGAACCCTCACTGGGCTTAAATAACAGGACCTCAGTCTTTTTCTCGTTAAAATGTAAAAAGTTGTGCGACATCCATGCTCTGATTTCAGCCATACAATCCAGAAGTTGGTTCAGGGAGTATTGTTTACCTTGTTTCAATGGAACATAAATTTGGCTGTCATCGGCGTAAAAATGAAAAGAAATACCATGTTTCCGGAGAATATGTCCCAGAGGTAGTAAATATAGGGAAAACAGAAGGGGGCCAAGTATAGACCCCTGAGGTACTCCACATGTGAGAGGTGTTACAGAGGACTCATACATACTATGTATGCAATCTTCAATCAAATATGTAACATTTTTATGAACTCTAGGTATTTTTGCTGCAAGGTTTGTACCAACATCTGTAAAATATTGATTGAATTTATTAACAATCTCATGATTATTATTTATTTCTTCATTGTCTACTACAAAATTCTGTGAAGTATTGATTCTTACTGTATGTTTTTTCAAGACATTATTTATTACTTTCCATGTCGCCTTTATATTACCACCACTTCTGTGCAATAAGTCACTATAATATTCTTTCTTATGCTTCCTTATGATCCCTACTAATTTATTTTTATATTTCTTATACTTCTCTTCTGCTTCCTGTGTTTTGCATTTTAGAAAACATGAGTATAAATGATTCTTCTTTTTGCATGCATTCCTCAATCCATTAGTCATCCATGGTTGGTCAACTATTTTCTTCTTAGTATAATTTTTTTGCACACAGTGTTTTTCATAAAGAGTTTCCAAAATATTCATGAATATATCATATGACTTGTTTACATCTTCAACATACACATTTTCCCAATTTTGATTAACGAGATCTTGTTTTAGTTTATCTAAAGCTTTTTTAGATGTATTTATTATTCTATTCGTATTAGTAATTGATTTCATAGTATTATGATACTTATTGTAGATAGTAAAAACCGGTAAGTGATCACTCAGATCTGTCATCAAAATACCACTAGTTACATCTTCATTATTTGTATTTGTAAATACATTGTCGATTACTGTAGCACTATGAGTTGTGATTCTAGTTGGTCGTGTTATCAGTGGGTAAAGGTTTAATTTATTCATGGAGTCTATAAATGTACTAACATTGTTGGAATCTTTTGTATTCCCCAAATAAATGTTAAAATCTCCACATAAAAATGGTGTTTTATTACAATTTTTTTCAAGTAGTTCTATGATTCTATCTGTAAAGAATTCAACATTAGAGCTAGGTGGTCAGTATACACAACTAATTATGATGTTTTTATTGTTAGTGTTATTTATTTCTATTGTTATCATCTCAATTATATTATCATCAATAATTGACATTTCATCAATTAGTTTACAATTTACTGTATTATTCACAAATAGAGCAACACCACCACCTTTCCTATTATTTCTGTTCATATTATATAATTTATACCCCTCAATATAGGCATTGTCCATATTTTCTTCATTGAGCCATGTTTCAGTAAACGCTATTATTGTAAAAGTCCTGTTTAGTAATTTTAAGTAATCCGTTATCATAGAAATATTAGCATTCAAACTCCTACTATTGAAGTGTATTAATGATAACCCAGACTTGGTTGAACATAAATCATTAAACTCTTTAACAGTATAATATTCACAGTCCTTTGTGACCGGAAAGAAACTTGCATCAATCTCATCATCAAGACTATATATTTTCGATTCATGATTGCCAACCTCCATCATAGATAGAGATGTTCTTTCACCAAACCAATATGTGTCGACATATTAGTAGTGATTAATCAATATTTTTCCAATTCCTGCAGTGTTGTTATAATTTTAGCTTGTTCTCCTTCTTTTACCTTTATCCACACATTTCCGTTCCTTGTCCATGTTGCTGCAATTTTTTTATCTTTCTTTAACAACCTTGCATCTCGAGCAATACTGCTATTCTTTTTTGTTAGATGTTCGTTTATATAGACTTTTGTCCCTTTTAAATTTCTTGCTTGCATAATCACACCATTCCTTGATTTCCTGTTAACAAATCTGATAACAACTGCTGGTTTACGTTTGTCTGCTTTGTTAGGTAAAGTGTAGCAAGTTGAAATGTCATCATAATCAATGTTAATATCTTTGTCTTGCAAAAAAGAGACTACTTGTTTTTCCAACGTCTGCAGTTCTTCATGTGATGCGTCTTCCGTAGGTACAGTGCCATCAGTAGCTCTAGCGTAGGACCTAGGCTTTATTTCCAAGCCTGAGATAACCAAGTTTTCTTGACGTGCTTGTCTTTCTAAGTCATCAACTTTATTTTCAAGATCAATAATTTTTTTGTCTTTTTCACACATTTGAATTTTTAGCTGTTTTACTTCTTCAAATAAATTAATTAATTGTTCCTGTTTAGATGATAGCTTGGCAATTTCCATCCAGGTTGATGCATTTCAAGACAAATCACATGCTAATCCTAAACCTACCAAGTAATTAAAGGCCTTAAATGATGAGAAACTAACATGGAAACCTCACATAAATTATTTAAGAACAAAATTAGCTAAATCTATTGCATTGCTAAAGTCAGGGACTTGTTTAATGATAAAGCTTTGTATATGTTGTACAATATATTAATTGTTCCACACTTGGTCTATTGTATTGAGGTATGGGGGAAGGCATGTATAACTACAAATCCTGTTTTTGTTTTGCAGAAAAGAGCAATAAGAGTTATCACTCGAAGACATAGCCATCATCCATCTAATGTATTATTTTGTAAACTGAAATTATTGAAATTTCACAAATTGATTGATTACAAAATTTTATTAGTTATGTATAGGGCTCACCAGAATGCATTACCTTTGAACATCCAGATAATTTTTACAAAGAGAGAAAGCTGCTATAAGGGACGGAGATGTTCATAACAACTAAATTTAGAACCTGTTTGAAAGAACGATGTACCTCGATATACAAGGAGTGAGATTGTGGAATAATCTGGAAAAAGATGTTAAAAGTGCCAAGTCAATGCACACGTTTAAGAAATTGATAAAGTTTGGATTGCTAAAAAAAAATGAAACTGTATAATGTGTACTCATATTAATTGTTGTTCTAGAAGGATTTCATTTTTTGTTTTATTGTTTTACTAACTGAAGAATGTTATTATTTGAATTTATTTATGAGAAAAAAAGGGCAGATATAAGAATTTTTTTCTTCTCTCTGCTACCTTTCATTTCATTGTATTGGTTTTATTTTATTTTATTTTATTTTATTGTAAATGTAATTAATTTGTTTTTAGGATATGAAATGACTAAAGATTTTTTTTTTTTTTAAATTAATGAATACATGTTGCCTGCCGCCTTCCATGCCAGCATTTTAGACTAAGATCATCTTATGTGGCTGTGGCTGAGTGGTTAGAGCAGTCGCCCTTCAATGCAAGAGTTGGTGGTTCAATTCCACCAGCACATGCTGAAGTGTCCTTGGGCATGACACTGAACCCCTCATTGCCTCTGATGTGTGTCCTATCGGTGTATGGATGTGATAAAGCTCTGATTGATCTAGTAGAGTGCTGTAAGAATGGGTAGATGAGGGCACAGATTGTGTTGTAAAGTGCTTTGAATATCTTGACAAGATACAAGTACAGTCCATTTATCATTGATGTGGTGAAATGAGGGAGTAGTGGCCATTTTGGTCAAATCTTGAACATCAGTTACATGCAGTAGCACAAGATCTTGTGTGATCTGTTAGGGCTTGGAGCATGTGTTAACGTCAACTCTCATAATTTTACCTGAAAACCTGCACAAATGAATGTTAAAGTAATTTTTTCTAAGGTTGACGCTGCAGTGAACATCTTGATTTAAGATTACTCCAAAAGTTGAACATTTGTAAAAACACAACCATTGTTTACTCTCTGAAAGGTTCATAAAAATCCATCTGGTCGTTCATGACATATTTTCTTAACAGACAGACAAATGAACAAACACAAATGTTTTCCCAGTGTCATTGTGATGCCCAAACCCTGTCCAAACAGCTTGTGACAAGCTACATTTAGGAGAGATTTTAACTAGATCAGGGTGACATTTAAATATTCAAGAACTTCATTTTCCAGCCTAACATGTTTAATTTGTTCATCACTGTCTCTTTAAACATGTGTCCTACTTGTGTTTATTATGTTTCTGTTTGGAGGGTAGGTTTAAAATTACATTCATTGAGTTTTTTTTAACTATGCCAGTTGTAATTTTAGCTGAATTTATTGTTATTTTTGTGGCGAGTAGAAAATGTTTCAAAAGCCGCTCCAATGTAATCAAACCAGACTTGCACACAAATTATTAAATGTAAAACTGTTAAGTTCTAATCTGTAAATATTTGGGGGATTATCAAATAAGTGTTTCAGTTTCAAATGTGTTAAAAAAAATATATGAAATAGTGTAATGTGTATTGTATTAGTTAGAAAATTAGAAAGAGCTAGTAATTTTGTACTGTTGGTTGAAGATTATTATTGTTTAATCTGATTGTTGGAAAAAGTTGGTTGAAGATTATTATTGTTTACATGGTTGATTATTGTTGTTTAATCTGATTGGTGGAAGTAAGGGGCAGATATAATAAGATTTATTCTTCTTTCTGCCACCTTTCATTTTTTTTATATTTTGTACACTATCATTTATGAGATTGTCTTGTATTGTTTCTTTTGTAAAAAACAAATGAACAAATTTAATAAACATAAACATAAGTTTTTTGTTGTCTGAACTTTAGGAACTTATTTAGGAGGAACAACTGTTAAAAACCTATTCAACAACAAATCTTTTTTTATTTTATTTTTTTATTTTTTATCAGATTTAAGTTATTTGGCAACCAGTGTCAGAACATTATTTTGTTTCCAGTTACTGAGACTGAGAGAAAACTGTTCTGCTGCTATCTTTAGACGTTTCTGATGCACTTCAGCATCTGATGATTTTTTTCTTTTTCTTATTTCAATGTTTTTCTCCAAGAACACAACAACTTATGAACACAGTACAAAGGAAGTTGAAGTGCAGAAAAAAGCCACTTCATTAATGATTCTTCTTCAGCCAGACAGTGGGTAGACATGTTTGTTCTCTTCTTTGCATTGTAAACATCTGCACCCGAGTGGAGGGGCTTCGACGGAGACACTGCAGTATCTCGCTCCCTCTGGGAAAACCAGCACTGACATGGCTCGTGTAGTTATTCCTGCTCACTCATTCATGCAAAACTCTCCTCACTCCTCTGCCTCGTGCATCTCTCAGGATTCCTCACACTTCCTCTTTCCAGTTTGGCTTGTTCCTCTGCAGATGCAGCCATCCATGGCTGCTACATTGGCGGCCAGTCGGCGCCACGCCTGATGCTGATAGGCCGCTCTCAGATCTCTGTCTCACCTCTGAGCAACAGCACAGATTAAATGCTTAACTTTAGTCAGTTCTTCCTCTTCCCCGCTCTCTTTCTCTCTCTCTCTCTCTGGTCAGGCATTAAAAATTCATCCACTCTATGTTGTGTTAAAAGCACATTACGCAAGACTCTAAATTTACCCCCTCCAGGGCAGGATCTGTCTGTCCCTTGCTGTTTTTACATCTGTGCCCTTGTATGGATCTGTTGTGCATCTCAGACCTGTGAGCGTTGTTTTGTTTTATTGCTCCAAAGCTTCATCTGTTATGTCTGTGTAACCCCAGGAGGAGGGCAGCTCTGGAAAGCCTCTCAGGTGGCACCAACGGGCTGATAAACAGCCTCGGTTAACAACCTCTCGAATCAACAAGCACAATTTGAATAAAAGGGATAGTCAGGTCCTTTTAGAAGTGATGTTTTGTCAAGTATCAGTAGTAAGTACATTAACAGCTGGAGGTGAGTAAACTTTTGAACTGATTGAACATGCTGATCAGGAGGACTGATACTTGCTTCAGCACCATCAGCATAAAACCATCTATTAATGTGCTGGTGAAGATTTTCAGGCATCCAGGATATGGTAAATAATCTATATAATAATAATCTAATAATGCTCAGTGCATCCTCACAGCAAAATGGATGCTGTTTGGTTGAGAAATCAAACTTGACTAAAAGCAGTCTCACTGTGTGAGGGCTTAACATTAGTCAAGTCAAGTCAAGTAGGTTTTATTATCATTCACATCACATGTGGTACATGAGGTGGAACAAAATTGTGTACACAGGGTCCCAGTTTCATCCAACAATAGCAAAAATATTAATTGTAAAAAGAAACAGTAATAAGAATTAAAGATATAAACTAAGAAATACACTACTAATAGTGCAAAAAAGAATGTGCCGAACAACAGCAGCACGGACATGGGTCTGTGTGAGCAGATGAGTATGAATGAATACAGCAGCATGAAATAATCAGCAGCATGAGATCAGCAGCATGAATAATCAGCAGCACATATCAACAATCAAAATGGCATTACAGTGATTCTTTTTTCTTTCAGTGATTACCCTGGTTAGGGATTCATGAGTCTAAAAGCTTCAGGGTAAAAGCTGTTCCTCAGTCTAGTGGTGCTACACTTAATGCTCAGCAACCTTCTGCCTGAGAAGAATGGGGCAAAAAGTGTGCGTGCTGGGTGAGTGGGGTCCTTCATGTGGTCCTCTTCCTGTATCTGGAAGTGTAGATACCCTCTCACAGCTGATTCAATTGTTGTTCAGCGTCTGCCTTCTGCAGGGGTTGCCATATGAAAAGTTTGACAATTGTGTTCCCATTCTGACGCAACTTGGACTCGAACCTTCGACCTCAGGATTTCAAGACTGTAAGCTGTCAAGCTACTGCAGCCCCCTCATCGCAGTTATAAGCAGAGCTTTCATTGAAGGAGGGGGGTATCGCTCGCTGCTTTACCTGACAGAAGTATAGACTGATGAGAAATGACAGCTGTAAACCTTGAAAGAAACACATTGTAGTTCATATATCTTGCATGTTTTGTTAGTGCTTGGATATCACACTTTGAAAGACCTTCAGCTACTACTGCACCAAATCTTCACTCAGTATTTGTGAAATCAGCAGATTTGTGGCCATTTATGTGTAGGCTAGTGAGCATTAATTAACTGGGTTTGTCCAAACGTTTATCGGTTGTAGATGATCATCATTCGAGTGGTTCAGTCAAATATATTATCATCCGCTTTTGCCTTTCACTGTAGGACTGTGTGTCTGTGTCCTTAACTGGCGGGTGTTGGGATCCATGTCCCTGCCTGAACTGGATTCTCCACAGTTATTAGTAACACTCTGCACTTTATCCAGTGAAAGGAAGTAAGCATGTAATACTTGAACTGTAAATGTGTCATTGTGCAGCAACCTGAAAGTACATAAATCACCAACATAAAAGGGAGCTCCTTAAAAAGAGTTTCTGAACACTTCAGAAGACAAATTCTTCATCCGACGACTAATAGCAAACTGCTGTGCAGCATAGATAGAAGTAATTACCGTTAGTGTGTACAGAGAGCAAAATTAAAAACATTCATAATTCTCATTTAAACAACAAAGCGCTCGTTCGTTTGGGAGAAACTGGATTTCAAAAGATAGTGGGAATATGTTTCTTATCTTTTTTTCTCACTTTTATAGTCAAGAATGGTAGTTTGTAATAGCAACCAATTAGAGTGGCCTTTCATCCGAGAGGCAGCATCAAACTGTCGGTCTTTGTTTCTGGAGGCAGGCGTGGCGGCATGGAGAGAGGCAGACGTACACAGCAACGCTTTCTTCTTTTCCTGGTGTCCATCTTTAGATGATAAAACACCTTCATGGAGATCCATTTAGCTCCAAAAATATTATCAGAACCTCCAGGAAAAAGAAATTAAGCACAGCTGTTGTATTAAATATCACTTAAAGGTTTTACTGCTGAGCCAAGATCATAGCAGGAGACAATCAGCACGCTAAAGGTGTAATCTGCTCATTTTTGAAGTCTTGTTCTGTCTATGGGTATTGCTCGCCACCGATAGGCAACACTGGTTTTTCTTGTGTGTGAATGCATTCATTTGTCGGTGCTGTCAGCAAAATATCTTGTGGTATTTTCAGAAAGTAATCATTGCAATCAATCAATGCAAGATGGCCACCACAACTAGCCAATGTTAACAGTACAAAACCCACTAAAGTTAAGTCAAAGTGACAAATATTGAACTAAAATCCTCTTATACCCAACACAAACTTTGAGTGTTACATCTTGTGCTGTCACAGAAGCTTGTTCTTTTTAAAGGTTTGATCAAACTATTTCTGCCCTTAAGATGATTCAAATCTAAAATTGAGACATCAATAGCAGGGGCAATTGGCATTCTTTCAATAAATTATGTAATTTTTTAATGTTGCAGGTTGAAAGTGTTTAGTGGATATGATGGATATCCCAGTTTTGGTAGTGAATGAATAAAGGTTTGTCCTGTTTCTCCAATTTCCTTCACATGCGACACCTTGTGCTTCTCAGAGTGTCTGACCTGCTCTGCTGTTGAAGCAGACTTCTTCAGCTCGAACTTGAACACAACACCTGTGATCTAAACTGTTGTGTGGAGA
>JBBPBX010017464.1:3392-20686 GCA_038048925.1 Garcialebias charrua
TTCAAAAAATGGCACAACATATATAAATATTAAGATAGACCTCTGACCGTTTTTGCTAAAATAATGTTCAATGAATGACATTTCCTCTCAAAATATTTTAAATTTAGCGCCGTTTTTTTAGACCATAAATCCGGATTTTCCGGTCACGTGTCAGCATTACCGTTCTGACGTCACGTCCGATACTGAACTCTGCTCAAACCGTACATTGAATGGACAAAAATATAAACGCATCCGTCGAATTTAGCCAATTAAAACTACATTTTAGCGATTTGGCTTCAGTTTGGG
This sequence comes from Garcialebias charrua, assembly GCA_038048925.1. Taxonomy (NCBI): domain Eukaryota; kingdom Metazoa; phylum Chordata; class Actinopteri; order Cyprinodontiformes; family Rivulidae; genus Garcialebias; species Garcialebias charrua. The sequence continues at coordinate 3,678 of JBBPBX010017464.1, forward strand.
GAAAAAAAAGTTATTTTGAGTGATGCACAACGAACGGAAAGGTTTATATTCTCCGTGTTGCTTCTGTAAGAGTTATCACGATAGCTCTGCTGCCATCTGGTGCTCAATGTGAAACCTCCCTTGAAAAAAAAAAGCAAAACGGAGAATATATAAACGGAGATATATGAAAAATCTACTTAAGTACACTAACAAAGTACTTGTACTTAAAATAAATCCCACCACTGGTGATACTACAATAAAAAAGCATACATACTACATCACCAAACAAATGTACTCACCCAGTCTATCATTGGAGGCCCTGCACCAGGTGGTTTTGCAAGAGAACACACGGAGCCGTTGTTGCCTACATCAAACACTGTAAATCAAGGAAAATAAGTTACATCATAAAATAATGTTTATTTATCTGAGGAGTACAAGTAGACTGCTTTGAAATAAACTCCATCACTGAACTCTCTTCCTGAGCAAGCATGAAGGAAATAGAAAATGGACAGTACTTATGTAGCACTTTTCTATCTTATCAATATAGAAACTGACATGATGTTTCAGTGGTAAAGAAAAACTCCCTCATTTTTTTTCTTTTTTTTCTTCTTTATTTAAGTTAGGACAATGCATATTAATAAACACGACAGCAGTAAGCAGCAATGTAAATATGCCGGAGTTAGCACAATAGCTAATTTTCATCCGTTGTCCTAAGGCAGGTAAGAACAAGAAACATCCCATAAAACAAAAGAGCAGAGAAAAATACAAACATCACATATATAGCACATAACACAACATAAAATTACAATAAAAATATGATGCCATAAGAAAATAGACAAAGTAATCTACACATGAGTGCACTTCTGATTTGTTTTCAGTCAAAGTTTCAGAGAGTTTTTAAAACAAGTGTAGGTCCCACAGTTCCTGATGGAAACTGGCAGTGTGTTCCATGACTGCGTGCCTCTGATGGACACCACCATTTGGCCAAATTTAGTCCTGCGCCGCTGCACATCACAATCTTCTCTGGTCAGTGCTCTTGTGTTTACTGTACTTGTTTTTTTACTTATCCACAGTATTCCTGAGGGTGTCACTGTAGAAGCGAATGTGCATTGTACTTCCTGTCCGACACCGGAAGTGCCTGTATTCCATAGGCGGAGTATGGATCGCGGGTGTTTTTGAAAGTTATTTTCATTCATTTTATCGGAGCAAACACAGCTTTTGTTTAAACGGAACGTTTACTGAAATGTCCTACCGGGGTTCAGGTACCTGCTGTGCTGTTCGCGGCTGCACCAACAACCGGACCAAGCTAAATCTTTGGCTAAAACAACAGTGTTTTCAACACGGACCCAAAACAAAGAAAGAGTGTTCCTGCATCCTTCTCTATGGCTGTGTCTGCGCGATCAGGTAACATCTGTAATTTCTTTTTATTCAGGGAGGGTTTATTAATGAGAGTTTTGGATGATTTACTGTCTTAAAATGATATATGTCAGGCGCGACCGGTATTTTTAGCCGAGATAGCTGCTAATAAACCTTAGCCGAGAGGCCGGAGCAAACGCGTTCGCTATTTATGTAGTTTTAAATTATGTCTGCGCGATCAGGTAACATCTTTTTATTCGGGGAGGGTTTATTAATGAGAGTTTTGGAAGATTTACTGTCTTAAAACGATAGATCTCAGACGCGACCGGTATTTTTAGCCGAGATAGCTGCTAACAAACCTTAGCCGAGAGGCCGGAGCAAACGCGTTCGCTATTTATGTAGTTTTAAATTATGTCTGCGCGATCAGGTAACATCTTTTTATTCGGGGAGGGTTTATTAATGAGAGTTTTGGAAGATTTACTGTCTTAAAACGATAGATCTCAGACGCGACCGGTATTTTTAGCCGAGATAGCTGCTAACAAACCTTAGCCGAGAGGCCGGAGCAAACGCGTTCGCTATTTATGTATTTTTAAATTATGTCTGCGCGATCAGGTAACATCTTTTTATTCGGGGAGGGTTTATTAATGAGAGTTTTGGAAGATTTACTGTCTTAAAACGATAGATCTCAGACGCGACCGGTATTTTTAGCCGAGATAGCTGCTAACAAACCTTAGCCGAGAGGCCGGAGCAAACGCGTTCGCTATTTATGTAGTTTTAAATTATGTCTGCGCGATCAGGTAACATCTGTAATTTCTTTTTATTTGTCCCTCCTCTTTTAACAAAACGAGTGGTGTTCCCACATTTTTAATGAACTAAAACAACAAAGTTTGGACTGTCTTCAACTGTATTACTCGCATGTTGTGTTTCCGGTCAACCGGAAGTCGTGTGCACATTTCGCGCAAAGCGTCATGGGGCGTAGGAATACTGTGGATAAAATATATTAAAGGAGGAGGAGAAAGTCCATTTAAAACTTTAAAAATCAGGCAAACGTCCCTACAAATCTGATAGCTATTAAAATCCAAAATGTTCTACTTATTAATGATGTTGCAATAATGATACTGTTTTGGGTTTTTGTCAAAAAATTTCAGAGTTTTCTTAAAAAGAGTCTTTAGGGGCTTCATGACGATCTCTGAAGTGTGAGACCATGTGGTATAACAATAGGCTATATGGCTGAAGATCATTGCATGCAGTGAAGGTCTTATATGTTTGAAGTTTGCCAGATTAAGTTTAATTATATGAGAAATTCTCTTTACATGTTGCTTGAAATCTAGATTGGAATCAAAAATTACTCTGAGGTATTTAAATTGTTCAACCACATCTAATGTCTTGCCATTGACCAACACAGATGGATGCCCATTATCTGGTGGCAGCCTAGAGAAAAACATACAGACTGTTTTTTTAGTGTTGAGATGTAGACAAGACTCTTGGAGCCAGTGAGACACTGGCATCATGGCACTAGAAAGCACAGCAGCATGAATCTTCATGATGAAGAAACCTTCACCTTATCCTAACCTTACCATAACTTTTAGTCAAAGTCAACTTTATTGTCAGATCTGCAATATGTACAGTACAGGACATACACAGGACCGAAATTGCGTTTCTCTCAGTCCCTCGGTGCAACAGTAAACATCTAAACATTGAAACACTGAAACATATAATAATAGACATAAGCATAAAATAGTAAAACTAACACTGTCCTGAGTTTTTTGCATAGTGGTATAAGAGTATGAAAATTTACACCAACTCTAAAACTAAAACATTAAACATTTAATGAACATAATATTGTCCTGAGTTTTTGCATACTAGTATAAAAAAAGAGTATAAAAAGTATAACTAAAATAAACTAAAGGTTTCTAGCATTGACATTTGCAAAGTGGCAAAGCAGCGTATGAGTCAATGTACACAGTATATGTATGAGGTAGTAGTTGATGTTGTTGTAGAGGCAAAAAGTGGCATATGCAGTAAGGCACATTGGGCATCCCTAAATAAGACCGTTCAGAGCACACTGTATATGTACCAGCAGTGGTGTAGATATTAGAGTAGTGTAAATAAATGTAAACAGTAGTAATTACATGTAAGCAGTAGTAATAAAAGTAAACAGTATTAATAAATGTAAACAGAGAATGTAAACAGTATTATGATTATAGGCAGTGATGTAATACAGACATTAGTGCAAGTATGAGAAGTAGTGCAAACTGTATGAGCACATGACCGAGAGTTTAGTGAAAACCCGTTTGATGACACAGAGTCTAGTGTTAAAAACTTTGTGTTGAGTGATAATGTGTGAGAAAGTTTTAGTGTTAAGGCAGTTCAAATGGGAGGGGGGGCAGAGCAGGCAGAGTGTTTAGCATTCTGACATTTACATGTTAAGAAAGAAATTGTATCAATTGAAAACTAGTAATAAAACCAGAAACATTATGTCAGCAGGGTTCAAACAGTTTTACCATGGTGCGGATAGAAAGAGAAATGGAGCAGGGGTGATACTGAAGTAGGAGTTGGCAAATAATATAGTAGAGGTGAAGAGAGTGTCAGATAGGGTGATGTGTCTGAAGGTAGAAGTAGAAGGTCTGATGCTAAACATAGTCAGTGGTTATGCTCCACAGGTTGGATGTGATGGGGAGGAGAAAGATACATTTTGGAAAGATCTGGATGAAGTGATAGAGAGTATTCCCAGGGAGGAAAGAGTGGTGATTGGAGCAGACCTGAATGGACATGTTGGTGAAGGAAACAGAGGGGATGAGGAAATGCACCATCTTATTTAAAAGAACTTCTCACCCTGCATTGTCCGTGATGTACTCTCCGCTCTTCCAACACTCATCTTCTTCTCACTCTCAGGTCTTGGTCTCGTACAACAGGAGATTGTGCTTTCTCCTGAGCTGCCCCTCGGCTGCGGAATGCCCTGCCTTCATATCTGAGGGCCCTCGGGACTGTGATGTGTTATTTTATGTTTTTGATGTGATCATCTGTGAGGCATTATCCTCTTGGTTGTTCCTACTTTAAGTTACCTTTATGGTTGCTTTTAACCTTGATGTAATTTAAAGGTTCAGTATGCAGTTTCTGTAGAACTGCAGCACTTAGAAATATTTTCAACAGGCAAAGCATTCTGATCCCTCCCCCTCAGAGCCATATATGGCTCTGCCCCCTTGTGGTCTGTTAAATTTCAAATTCAAGCTCTGTTTTTATTGGCTGATTCAAATTCAAGCTCTGTTTTTATTGGCTGGTTACAAACTCTGTTTTTATTGGCTGGAAAATGGTGGGTCACCTTTTCTTTTTAGAAATGCTTATTTACCACCTGGAGAAGCAAGGGGACAATATATATATATATTTTTTTTTTCAGAGATTACCGTAAACACCGGTGTATAATACGCACTTTTATTGCTCATTTGAATGTCCTGCGTATTATACACCGAAGCGTATTATCTACAGATTTTTTCCCATATTTTTAGACCCATTTTTGGCTCTGATTCGCTGTTTTTCATTTTGGCCTAAAAATGGTGCAGTACCAGTTTCGGCCGCTATGGGCGCTAATGCACCCTGTAGTCTGTTTACCTGCAGACTGTACCTGGAGGCGTATCCTGGCGCCATCTAGTGGCCATAAAAAAGACTGTCACGGCAGCGCGTATTATACACCGAAGCGTATTATCTACCGATTTTTCTGATTTATTTCCAAATATTGGCCAAAGCGTATTATACACCGGAGCGTATTATACACCGGTGTTTACGGTACCTGGCTAACATAGTCTGTCAGGAGGTAGTGACAGAGTGAAGAAATATGTTCATAAAAAAAGCTACATACTGAAGCTTTAATGTTCATTCAATGTACCGGTAGCGCTTGTAGATTTGTTGTGTATGTAAAGTGCATTATTAATGAAAGTTGCTAATATTATTATTATAAGTCAACCGTGTGAATGAGAGCGAAGCTGGTGGAACAGTGAGGCTACAAGGATCAGAGGTGACAACGGTTCAGGACTTCAAGGAGTTGGGGTCCACTGTTCAGGAAAATGGAGAGTGTGGTAAAGAGGTGAAGAAGAGAGTCCAGACAGGACGGAGTGGATGGAGAAAAGTTTCAGCGTTGATTTATGACAAAAAAGGTGTCAGCAAAGGTCAAAGGAAACGTTTACAAGACAGTGGTGAGACCAGTTATGTTGTATGGTCTGGAGACAGAGACATGGACAAAAAGACAGGAGAAAGAACTGGAAGTAGCAGAAATGAAGATGGTGAGGTTCTCCCTAGGAGTGACAAGGATGGATAAGATCAGGAATGAGATAATCAGAGGTGCAGCACATGTTGAACAACTGAGAGATAAAGTTGGGTATATTACAGTGGTGTAGTCTACATTTTTGTAGTGGGTATACTGTGCTTAGAGACAAAAACCTGTCCGGAGGACCTACCGGTACTTAATTTTTCCTTTTTCTACCTAGATTACTGAGATGAATCAGGACATTTAGAGACAAAAATGCAATGTAGTGCAATGTAATTGACAATTTATTTTGAATTTTAAGCATATTTAACATTGCAAAATGTCTGTGATGCTTACATTTTAATAAATGCACAACAAACCTGAGCCTGATGACTGGATCTTGAAGGAGGCCCACTCCTCCGATATGGAGACCCTCTTTTCAGTCAGGACACCAGTTGACGTTATGGTACTGCAAACAGCACATCCTGCAGGAAGTAAATAAAAATTGTCATAATTGTATATTTTTTAATATTCATTCATTCATCCAACCTTTATTTATACAGGCTAGCCTCAATATTACAGGCTAGCCTAATATTTCCTGATACCAGTAATAATACTAGAATCTACTGATTCACTAGACTGTAAGCATGTGTCGACAATTACATTCATTATTACCTTTCATTATTACTTGCATACACTTTTGCATTATGACCAACTAAAACGTGAAAATGAAATGATCACACACACACACACACACACACACACACACATATATATAATTTCTCATGTAATATACTGTACTAAACTTTTGAAAGATATGATTATCAGACTATTTTAAAATTATCAAGTCATAATATGTTAATGTTGGAAATATATCAATTAAACCTTATATACAAATTGGTTCCCATATTTTTTTATATTTACCTAATTTTTTGTTCCTCCATTCCAACCAGGGATGTCTGTTTTTAAATTCCCGAGCCTGACTTTCACTCCACAAGGCTGGCCAATTTGGATCTAAAAATGAAACAAGGAGTTTTAAAACAGAGTAAAAAGCATAGCATTTTGTTGATTATTGGAGTGACAGACTTTGTCACAAACAAATCATTTTTATATTCACATATTTATTTATATGAAATGTTACTGTAAAATTCTGGACAGTAACCGTGTTTCCATCAAGGTTTCTTGATGCGCATTTTGGAGTTTGGCATCAGAAAAGGTCGATAAAAACATGCAGTTACTTGCTGCTTGAGCTAGCTTCAGCTAACTTGTACTAGCCAACACTTACCTGGGGAAATGCAGATATCAACCTCATTATGGCTGGTTTCGGCCGTCGAACTGGTAGGTTCTTCTAATGTTGTCTCTGTAGCTTCGGGTTCAGCTGGTTTATAAAAACATTCAAAAAGTGTAGCTTGTTTCCTTTTCATTTTGAGTCTGTCGTCGTTAGCGAAAATGCTCTACCACACCGTCTGTCGCCCGCCTGCATCCCGAGCAGCCAATCATAAAGGAGCTTCTTAAGAAACCAATCACAGAGCAGAGAACTATGGTAGTGAGCTCAGCTCAGCCAATGGCTGTGAGCCTCACGTACAACAGAGGAACACGAAACTATGGCAGCCGCGAGAGGCGCGGCGCAGTGAAGAGTCCTTATGAGCAGCGAACATAATCTATCTTTATGCAACGCGTGTTTGTTGTCACGTTACGTATCATTGGGCACATTTAAGTGGTTATACGGAAATCCCCAAGCTTTTCTAGTGGGTATACGGCGTATACCTGCGTATCACGTAGACTACACCACTGGTATATTAGTAGAAGGATGTTAGAAATGCAGCTGCCAGGAAAAAGGTGCAGAGGAAGGCCAAAGAGGAGTTATATGGATGCAGTTAGAGAGGACATGAAGGTAGTTGGAGTGAGGACAGAGGATGCAGAGGACAGAGTGAGGTGGAGGAGGATGACTCGCCGTGGCGACCCCTGCTCCTGAGGAGAGAAAAGCCAAAAGAAGAAGAAGAAGATTTAATTAAAACCTAGGATTGTATTCTGAGGAGGGAAAAAGACTGAAAAAGTAATGCCTAAGATGTCCAGGTCCAAATACTAAAATCTCAGTGTTGTCTGGGTTTAAAAGCAAAAAAAATGAAGGTTAATCCAGGTTTTTAATGTCTTCAAGACAAGATTGTAGTAGTCCAAGTACTGTACATGATTGGATTAATTGCTAAAGAAATATCATAGATTAGATTTTTATTAATTGTTTTCATCTACCGTTCACTTATGCAGTACCAATAGTACATTTTTTATTCTTGGTTCATCTGTTTATCCTGGCTTTCTGATTGTTATACTCTTCTGAGTAATAATAATAATAATAATAATAATAATGAATTCAATTTATAACGCACTTTTCATTAATGAAAATCTCAAAGTGCTATTGTGCATAAACTATGTTTATGCACAATAGCACTTTGAGATTTTCATAATCTTATTTCCCAATGATGCATATTTTTACAATTAGTTACAAAATAAAAACATTTTGCATAACATACCTGACGCATTCAAGATTTGCTGAGCCAGTGCTTTCCTTTCGTTGACCATAGCTTCTTTTGAAGTGTTAAAATGGATGGCTGGAGTGTCAGGAAAAGCCTTAATCACTTCTCTGGCAATCTAAATAAGTGTACAAGATGTAAACCATCATAACTGGTAATAAAATCAAATGACACACAAACAAAACCAAACAAAAATGACTTATTAAACAAAGTGTTTCTAAGGAAGTTTATTAAACTTTAGAAATCATTTACCATTGCCACAATAACACCGCAGCTATTCCCATCTTTTTGATAGGGGTGGTCCATGACGCCTCCTTTCCATTCAATGTCCACCCATTCAGATTTTCCAAAACACGTTTTTCGTACTTCACTTCGTTTGCAGCATATGAAATTGTCAGTTGTACTTATTAGAAACAAGTAAACTGTACAAATGTATTATTGTAAAGACCTATAGTAAAACATTTTCTCAAACCAAACATTAATTAGTCATAACGTAATACAATCCTTCTCTTTTCCATCCCGTAATAAGTACTTACTTGAATTTTTCTGCAGCATCTTGTGAGTCACTCTCTTCTGAGTTACTTTTTGCAGGATAATAATAATAATAATAATGAATTCAATTTATAATGCACTTTTCATTAGTAAAAATCTCAAAGTGATCCACCAGAAATACTGTGTGGTTCACAGCATTTACGCACTACCAAAAACAAGACGGTTAATACATTTTTCATTGATAAGCCTACAACTTTATATGTAAACTTTTCTTGCACGTTTTATGACTACTAACCAGAAACTTCCAGTGAATTTTGTCGACATTGACAAATGAGACAATGCCATCATAATTGTCAAAATTTACCTGTACAAAGCACATGTAGACAAATGTTAGTGCAGAAATGAAAGTACAACTTAAAAAACTTTTTTTATTAAACCATTTACTTAAATATATTCCAGAACACATATTTAGCACTTTGAGATTTTTATTAATGAAAAGTGCGGTATAAATTGAATTTATTATTATTATTATTATTATCTATGTATAATTACAAAAACTACATATTTAAAAAACAACATTGATTTGACTCTGGCCTTTGTCCTTGTGTGGATTTCTGTGATTTCATAAATTACAGTAAACTTACGTTGTACAACATTGTCTGGATAGTAGTGCTTTGTCTCCACTAAGTATCGCTCCTGCCGTGTAGTAATTCAGGATGTAAAGTCTTTTGCGCATGTCCATCTTATTTGCCATTATATGAATCAGCCCTTCTATTACCTATGATAAGAAATTATATATTTTTATTTTGTATATTGTATTTCATAAATAAATAAATTATATCATTCTATTACCGGTACCTCTCCACATAGCCAGTGGTGTGGTCGTAGTGTCCGCAGCTCAATGTGGCGGATGATGATTGTGTTTCCTTTTGTTTGTGTTGGAATCACTGAAACAACAATCTCTGTGTCTCTCTTCCACATTGACATCAATTGTTTCTGTAATAGTTAGGTACATGTTAACTGCAGACAGTACATACAGCTGAGCTGATCTTACAATTGCATGTGTTTACAGAATAACTCCTTTTTAAGGTAGTACTCACATGCACAGCAGTCTGCATTGCCATTTTGGACTCAGCCTCATCTTCCACTCCTTCCTCTGCAAATGACATCTTCTCAGCTCTCTGGCTCTGGCTGTTGCTTTCCTACCATTCATGACAATATGTTGTACTTTAATTATTATTTCTATATAATTACCCAAATACAATATACCCAAATGCCTGCCAAACAAAACAAATGTAGATTTCAAATGTTCCAGTAGCTCAGTCATAGCACATCACCATCTTTGAATAGACTGACTATATAATTATTCATGTTTGTGGTGTGGAAAAATGTACAACTGTTATCAACATTTGAATAATTTCAATTACCGGTATATTAGAAATTATTGAAGATTTCACTTTCTTACGTTTAAGGTGTCTCTACATACAGACATACCTTCTTTGTTTTATTCTTAAAAGGGAAAGATTTGCGTATTGATGACACGTATCTTCCCTTCTTTGTCAGTTTTCGGTCCTTCCATTTCTCTCGACTCACTCGAAATAATTGCATATACATGATGAAATGGATGTAACTTAACAATAAAGTTCAATCTTAGCTGGTAAGCAGAAAACTTTTAAAAGTCAGCAGCTCAGGAACATCAAGTGCCATTGATATAAACTTCAAACCTGCAAAATACAAAACATCATTTTGTCAATGTTCATTCTCTTTCAAAAATCCCCTTATATGGAACTGTTTACGATCATCAATAAAAATGTCAACATATCTTACAGTTTTTAATTTCCAGGTGAAACAATGGCAGAAACAAAATCAAATATATATGAACATTGAGCAGCACGGGGATGGAGGAGAATGCATGTGTGCATATGTGAGGGGGCTTTTCAATTACAATTTAATTTGATAAATAAATAAATATATATACTGTATATATATAAGAAATATATATATATATATATTTCTTATATATATATTTCTTATATATATATAGTGGGTTTTTTTTTCTCATAAAAAAATACTTTTGTCCTAAATTAACATTTAGCCTGTGGGTAGAAAAACTTCATACAAAATGTTTTTTTTATTCTTCTCTTGTAAAATTTTTTTATTTGGTTGTCTTCGATCAAATACACTTGAATTAACTTGAACGGATAATAAAACTGTGTTATCCAAAATACACCATGGTCTTTTCTATACCAAAAAGAAGACATTCCTGTTTGTAACATTTCAACAATAATGGGCATTGATTTCAATAGTTGTCACAGTAACCCTAACCCTTGATCTTGCTGACAATAATCCAAACTGTGTACATTCTTATGATTTAAATAATACAGCGAAGCATTAACCTTTTCTTTGTGGTCTCTTTTTGAGTCCTGGTACTCTTTCAGTAGTGCTGTGTGTGTTCTCTGATAGTGGACAATGAAGTCATCGATTCTGTTGAGCCTGCCTGAAGTGAAACGAACATGTTTCAGGTCCCATTGGCTTTTTTCCATTATTCCCTGGGTTTTGTTGTCCACAGTGATGTTCTGCAAACGTACACATTACACAAAGCTTGTCAAAATATCATCGCTGAAATATATTAAACATAGGATATGTATATATATATATATATATATATATATATATATATATATATATATATATATATATATATTAAACAAGGATATATCAACAAATGCATTTGTTAAATTATCTATAAAACAAAATAGGTACTTGTCTTTTGGTGCTTTTAAGCAAGCTGTATTTTTTTGAGTAGTTCTGATATGGGAGTCCATTTCCATGTCGACCAAGGTCTCCTTCATTCAAAAACAATGTAATTGTAGTTATATGATGAATAAGTAATTAATTTATCATGTTATCAATGTGCATACGGTTTTTTGATATAAAACCAACCAAGCATTATCCCAGTCCACAGTCCAGCAAATGGGAGAAGGTATTTTGTTACGTGATTCATGAACCCTTTGCAGAAGTACAGATTTGGTTCACCATCTTCAACCAGGGGAGCCTTGTCCAACACTCGTTTGTAGTGTTTTCCAAATTTATTTTTTCCTTCTAATTCCTCCAATTCCTATTGAAAGTAACTTAACAGTTAGATCATTACCAACAGACAGATGTTACTTGTGTAGGACACATCACGGTTAAGGGAAATAACCTGGTAAAAATACTTAATTTTAGATAAGTCAATTGAGGAAAAAAAAGATGTACTAGGAACAAAAAAAGTATTCATTTTTTAAGCTGTTTGTTGATGTGTTGCTTGCAAACATTACTGTGCAATAATGTCACTTCCTCTTTGTAAAACTCATGATTTACAGCAGGATAGTGATATGCATTCATCATTTTCAAATCATGTTTATAAAAATAGTATATTTACATGTAAGTTTTATTAAGTAGGAAAAAAGACAAACATAAGACATACTGTACCTTCAAGTCCTCATTCATACTGCTCTCCTGAACAGTTTCATCTGTGAGATGTCCAATTTGCAATAACTTTGACTGCAGGTTGTGAAAATGTTTTTCAACATTTACATCAGTTGAGGGACTGGAGAATACAACAGCCGCACTCTGGACCATGTCATCTAGGTCTTTGAGTGACTTTGCAGTGGAGAACAGACCAATAACGTGCATAGCCAGGCGATAATGCTGAGATGCACTGCAGGTGGAAAAAGATCAAAGTTAGTATTAATTCCATGTGTAAACGATATACGAAGCTTATTTTTTAACCATTCACTGATTTAATGAAATTATATGCTTACTACTTTTTGCACATCTCCTTTGCATTCTTCATCACATGGCTTAAAGATCCACTGACGTGATTTTTCTACTATTCATCAAATTGCTCAAAATATATATATTTTATCATTTAAATATGTTAGTTTTTGCAAACAAAATGATAAATCACTTTAATTTTGCTTTAAAAGTGATTTTGAACTTCAAGCTGTGTTTAATCGTGGGAAATCCGTTTACACCCGAACGCACCATCTGTGATGTAATGTCCAGAGTTGAGGCAGAGCTCTGAGCTTGTCACGGTGTGCGCAGCTCCACATGAAGGTCAGTCTGATACAGCATCAGACCTAAATTAGATCCTGTTGTTTCTTGTTCCATCACCCAAACTATTTTCTGCTTCCCAAAATGAAGACAAATAGCTCAAATCTTCACATAGATTGCTAAATTAGTCAAGTTTTAAAATGTCTGCTATTAAAGAGACGAGAGCCCTCTGCCTCTCACTCTGGACACTACGTCACAGATGGTGCGTTCGGGTGTAAACGGATTTCCCATGATTAAACAAGGCTTGAAGTTCAAAATCACTTTTAAAGCTAAATTAAAGTGATTTATCATTTTGTTTGCAAAAACTAACATATTTAAATGATAAAATATATATATTTTGAGTAATTTGATGAATAGTAGAAAAATCACGTCAGTGGATCTTTAAGCATCGATGGAGAACTGGAACATCGAAATCTTCACTGGTGCCTTTTCCAGTGGCAATTTTGAAATAGTGATTAATTGTGTCACTTAGGTTTTTTTTTGCAAATGCCAGGCATATAGCTTGCATCAAAACTATTGATCCATCGCACATGAGCATCAGAGGTGCACAATTTGCTCTGCGACCACAGTATCTAAAAACATCTGTTAGGAAGGCATTCAGGAAGTACTGCACAGATGCTGTAGTGTGGTCACAGGTAAGGTAAGTTGCCACTGGAAGCGGGGATGAATTTTTTTGGGGGTTACGAACCACCAGTTCATAAACATAGAAAGGTGGAGAGCCTTGTTGCTTCTTCACAAGACTCCCTGTAGCATCCAAATAAACAATGTCCTCACGACAACGTTCCAGATAAATTTTTATGCTCCTTTTGGACCACAGATGTACTCCTTTGGGACGCATCAACACATTCTGAAGAACCTCTTGTGGCGAGTTGGTTTTGTTTTCAATCATTTTTTCCAGACTAAGCAGTTCATTTTTATGTTGTCGACTTTTTTGTCTCACTTCAGATGAAATGTTTTTTAGCACCTCTTTTGATGGTGCATCATCCCTGCAGCCCATTTGTCCAGAAGTTGCTGAAAGGTGGTGAGCAACATCTTGGGGTCCTCTAGAGTCAACCTGAAGTGAGAGTGGTGCGTGAAATCTAACCCTTATCAAGCAAAAAAGTCAGCAACTCTTGTTTATTCCTATGAACTCTGTCCAACTTTGGAGGTGCTTTATTTTGAAAGTCCACATTAGAAGTTGCTGAAAGTTGGTGAGCAACATCTTGGGGTCCTCTAGAGTCAACCTGAAGTGAGAGTGGTGCGTGAAATCTAACCCTTATCAAGCAATAAAGTCAGCAACTCTTGTTTATTCCTATGAACTCTGTCCAACTTTGGAGGTGCTTTATTTTGAAAGTCCACATTAGAAGTTGCTGAAAGTTGGTGAGCAACATCCTGGGGTCCTCTAGAGTCAACCTGAAGTGAGAGTGGTGCGTGAAATCTAACCCTTATCAAGCAATAAAGTCAGCAACTCTTGTTTATTCCTATGAACTCTGTCCAACTTTGGAGGTGCTTTATTTTGAAAGTCCACATTAGAAGTTGCTGAAAGTTGGTGAGCAACATCTTGGGGTCCTCTAGAGTCAACCTGAAGTGAGAGTGGTGCGTGAAATCTAACCCTTATCAAGCAATAAAGTCAGCAACTCTTGTTTATTCCTATGAACTCTGTCCAACTTTGGAGGTGCTTTATTTTGAAAGTCCACATTAGAAGTTGCTGAAAGTTGGTGAGCAACATCCTGGGGTCCTCTAGAGTCAACCTGAAGTGAGAGTGGTGCGTGAAATCTAACCCTTATCAAGCAATAAAGTCAGCAACTCTTGTTTATTCCTATGAACTCTGTCCAACTTTGGAGGTGCTTTATTTTGAAAGTCCACATTAGAAGTTGCTGAAAGTTGGTGAGCAACATCCTGGGGTCCTCTAGAGTCAACCTGAAGTGAGAGTGGTGCATGAAATCTAACCCTTATCAAGCAATAAAGTCAGCAACTCTTGTTTATTCCTATGAACTCTGTCCAACTTTGGAGGTGCTTTATTTTGAAAGTCCACATTAGAAGTTGCTGAAAGTTGGTGAGCAACATCTTGGGGTCCTCTAGAGTCAACCTGAAGTGAGAGTGGTGCGTGAAATCTAACCCTTATCAAGCAATAAAGTCAGCAACTCTTGTTTATTCCTATGAACTCTGTCCAACTTTGGAGGTGCTTTATTTTGAAAGTCCACATTAGAAGTTGCTGAAAGTTGGTGAGCAACATCCTGGGGTCCTCTAGAGTCAACCTGAAGTGAGAGTGGTGCGTGAAATCTAACCCTTATCAAGCAATAAAGTCAGCAACTCTTGTTTATTCCTATGAACTCTGTCCAACTTTGGAGGTGCTTTATTTTGAAAGTCCACATTAGAAGTTGCTGAAAGTTGGTGAGCAACATCCTGGGGTCCTCTAGAGTCAACCTGAAGTGAGAGTGGTGCGTGAAATCTAACCCTTATCAAGCAATAAAGTCAGCAACTCTTGTTTATTCCTATGAACTCTGTCCAACTTTGGAGGTGCTTTATTTTGAAAGTCCACATTAGAAGTTGCTGAAAGTTGGTGAGCAACATCCTGGGGTCCTCTAGAGTCAACCTGAAGTGAGAGTGGTGCATGAAATCTAACCCTTATCAAGCAATAAAGTCAGCAACTCTTGTTTATTCCTATGAACTCTGTCCAACTTTGGAGGTGCTTTATTTTGAAAGTCCACATTAGAAGTTGCTGAAAGTTGGTGAGCAACATCCTGGGGTCCTCTAGAGTCAACCTGAAGTGAGAGTGGTGCGTGAAATCTAACCCTTATCAAGCAATAAAGTCAGCAACTCTTGTTTATTCCTATGAACTCTGTCCAACTTTGGAGGTGCTTTATTTTGAAAGTCCACATTAGAAGTTGCTGAAAGTTGGTGAGCAACATCCTGGGGTCCTCTAGAGTCAACCTGAAGTGAGAGTGGTGCGTGAAATCTAACCCTTATCAAGCAATAAAGTCAGCAACTCTTGTTTATTCCTATGAACTCTGTCCAACTTTGGAGGTGCTTTATTTTGAAAGTCCACATTAGAAGTTGCTGAAAGTTGGTGAGCAACATCCTGGGGTCCTCTAGAGTCAACCTGAAGTGAGAGTGGTGTGAAATCTAACCCTTATCAAGCAATAAAGTCAGCAACTGTTGTTTATTCCTATGAACTCTGTCCAACTTTGGAGGTGCTTTATTTTGAAAGTCCACATTAGAAGTTGCTGAAAGTTGGTGAGCAACATCAGAGATTACTGTTCTAAAATCAGTATGTCAGGAGGTAGTGACAGTGAAGAAATATGTTAAAAATATATTGTTAGAAAAGTTACATACAGCTCCTTTAATGCAATGAACTATGTTCAACTTTGAAAGTGAAATTCTGCATGTGTAATTGTTTTCTCACAATATGCCAAATTAGAAAATTTTTCAGAGGTGGTTTGTTTTGGAAGTAAAGTGGTTTAAACTCAGTAAATAAAATACAAACTGAACTGTGCAACTTTGGAAGGCATTCATTCAACTTAATGAGCAACACGGGGGGAGGGGGTGCACACGGGGGGAGCAAAGTATCAAGCAGTTTTATTTTTATGGGGGTGGGGGAATTGACATCCTCACATAATGA
Organism: Garcialebias charrua; assembly: GCA_038048925.1. Taxonomy (NCBI): domain Eukaryota; kingdom Metazoa; phylum Chordata; class Actinopteri; order Cyprinodontiformes; family Rivulidae; genus Garcialebias; species Garcialebias charrua. The sequence continues at coordinate 19,969 of JBBPBX010017464.1, forward strand.
ATACACGTTTATTTGAATACAGCTTTTATTTATTTAATTTTGGGGGAAAATATAACAGCTTCAGATTTAATTATTTTCTACTATAAACAGCAAGATGGTGTAGTGGTTAGGGCAGGGTGTCAGAGTCAAATACACCAAGGGCCAAAAAAAAAAATTGCTACAAGCCAAGGGCCGGACTGGTTCAATGTTCATATTGAAATGATTTCACATAGCCTATTGAACCAAGACCTAACAGACTGTCTATTATTTAAGGATTAAATTAATAAAACAATATTTTCTTATGGATCTGTCAGTAATTTCAAGTGAAAACATTTTTTAACAGGCAAACAGCAAAAAATTAAATTGTTTAAAAAAAAAATATATATATATATATATATATATATATATATATATATGTTTCTTAATATCAAGATAAATGCATAAATAAAAGTGCATGCATTATAAACTGAAAATGCATTATTGTGCAGCTCTATGATCCTTCTGATCACCACTTTCAAATAGGAAAATAAGAAAATAAATCAAATCAGTTGTATTCTTTCTCATGGCTCTGTCCCGAGTCCATTCAACTGAAAAGTAAATATAAATAAATAAAATAAAATACATAAATCTATGGCACACAGCCAAAACAATACTTCCTTCAAAGAAAAATCATGTCTTGTAGAAACAAATGTAAAAATTTAACTGAATTAAAAACTGAAAATTTGTTACAGCTCTGTGA